>WURT03031075.1:0-15264 GCA_009936505.3 Holothuria glaberrima | reverse complement strand
TGGTTACGAGCTATGATGGTTTGAGAGAGTTTTGGTGAGGCTGTTTTGTCAATTTTTTAATGTTATAAAACAAGTGCCTAAAAACAGTGAAAATTTGGTAGAGATAGGTAGGGCCATGTATAGGCCAATTTAAAAAGGATTCCACCCCCTTTTTTAAAAATGCCACTAGCGTATTTTACATTAGGCTGTTAATAGCTTTTAGAGTTATGAGTAAACATTTTTAATGATATTTTGCAATCCCCACAATGGGTGTATGAAACATCTAAACAGTCTGGAACAGTCTACTTATAGCTTCTTATAGTGGTCATGGGAGTAAAGATATTCCTATGTTTCATTCAAAGAAACCATTCTGTTTCATAAATTGCAGATGACAAGATAGTTTATGAAGTCCTTTGGAAGTTTTCTACTCATATTTGGAGGGGCTCAACAATGTGTATGAGAATTTGCTGAACAGACTGCAATAGTCTTTTGTAAGAAGGCAACTTGTATAGATCTGGCTTGGAAAAGTTACTGCAGAAATTTCAAAATTAGTATTTTCTTGAGTCAAATAGAAACAATGACTATTGACTGCAAGGTGAAATAAGGCTGTATTTAAAGCAATGTTATGAAGCACTTCTTTAAGCAGTGCACTCTTTGGTAGAGGGTGAGTTGGAATCAATGTGTCTATTTGAGTCTGTTGCAACTAGTTGGAATGGCTTTTGAGATCCTGTCAAAACTTTTCATATATTCAAATTTGGAGGTTCCTATTATCCTACATTAACAAATGAGTGTAAATAGTCTGAGGAATTATCAATTGCAAGGCATAATGTATGCAGTGGCAGTGATTTGTTTTGAATATTGGAGGGGGAGGGGTCGTGAACCTATTTTAAAATAATTTACTGTGTGAAAAATCAAAGTCATTTGGAGATTTCTCAAATATTGTAAGGGACATGTCTCCCTGGGCTTACCACCCATGGTTATATGTGTCTTTATAATCAGTGGCGTGCGCAGGATTTCTCTCAAGGGGGGGGGGGGAGCATGCAGTATACTGAGTGATCGCCGGCCTGAGGGAGGGGTCTGAGGGGAGAGGTGTCCCCTCCCCCTTTGAAATTTTTTTAAAAATTAGGTGTCTTTACATGCAATCTGGTGCCACATATGCTGTTTTTTAAAGTAAAATTTGTGCTACAAAATTTGCGTATTTTTAGGAACTAAAAAAAATGAGCATTAGTGATCGCGGGTATGGGGAGGGGTCTAAGGTGGGGAAACCCCTCCCCTTAGAATTTTTTTTAAAAATTAAGTGTACTTACATGCAATCTAGTGCCACATATGCTACCTTTTGAAGTAAAATTTGTGTTACAAAATTTGTGTTTCAAACTTTGTGTACTTTTAGGAACTAAAAAAAATTGGCATCAGTGAGGGGGCCATGGGGAGACAACCCCGCAACTTTGAAAATGTTTGAAAAATAAGGTGTCCTTACATGCAATCTGGTGCACATATGCTAACTTTTGAAGTAAAATTTGTGTTAAAAAATTACGTATTTTTAGCTAGGATCTAAAAAAATGGCATCCGTGAGGGGTGGCTATGGCCCAATGGCCCCCTGCGTACGCCAGTGTTTATAATGTATTAATTCAAAATTCATAGAACAAACATTTCTTAATTAAAGGAAAACAGTGATTGTTTTAGACCGTTTGATAAACACAGGCAATTTTCTGTAGCACAGTAAAGTTGCTTTTCAACAGTGATGTTTGGGGCATGCTTGATTCAAACATGCTATGTTGTAAGGGAACTTGTGTCTGCCTTTGAAATTCTTTTGTACCTAGCAGTTAGGCTAAGTAACAATGGATTGTGCGCATCCTATATGGCCCAAAGCAGTAGCTAGTTTGCATATGTTCCCATGTCTAGTATGTATTATTCCATGCTGTACCTTGTATGTATACAGTGTACATAAGTAAGACAGTGTAATGTGGGTGCATCGGACAAGCAGAGCTGGCTCAATTGGTTGCAAAACCTTGAGTGTATATAGGTCTCGGATTAAAAGTTCCTTCTGCTACAGCTGCATTTCAGTTAATTCATACCCCAGGCTATTCATTGATATTGTATGTCTTAAAAAAATTCTACAATTTTACTGTCGGAGCAAATGATATCAACTTGCAGATATACATTCAAATCATCATCCTCAGCATAGAGGCATGTGCAACTGAATATTTTTTTCCATCAAAACAAGCTCTATTTAAAAATTTGGAGCAGGCTAGTATTGCCTTAAAGCTGACAATTCATTGAAAGTTGTTTTACAGCTAATTAAGACGGACAGTCCCACCTCTTTTAATTGCCATCATTGAATCTATAAGAATAAAATGATGATTTGTTTGCCAGCACCATGCATGCAGGTTTGAAAATCAGACAGGGTATACACAGTATAATATCGATCTCCCAGATCAGCCATTGATGATATGTATATACAATTGTCTAATACATCACATTCAGTGGAACTAATGAGGAAGTCAAAGTGCAGCATTGCCTTAGGGTGCTCCCCCACTACATATGTCACCATCGGTGTATTTCCCCACCTGCCCCAGTATAAATTCCAGTTGAACCCAGTTGCACATCCAACTGGGCTCAAATAGGATTTAAATGTGTTAAACTGGGGTCTAAATGGGTTCAACTGGGAACCACCTCGGTCCAACTAGGCTCCAACTGGGAATGAATGAGGGATCGTGGTATTCAACTGTGCAGAAGTGGGATTGGTTGTATTATGAACTGGGTTCAACTGGGAGTTCAATATTCTCAACTAGGTTTTCAAAACCAGTTGGAATCCTAGTTGAGAACCAAGCTCAACCCACTTGAACCCAGTTCAAGTTTAAAACACTATGTTGCATATTTCCTCAACTGGCATTTCAAAGATTACCACAGATTGCTTGTGCATGATGCATGAACTGTGTTTATCTGCACCTGGGGCTGTTTGCCTTAGTACATGAGGGACCTTAGACGAATGATTACACAAATCTATGGGCCCCATATGGGCCAGCCCACACTCATGTGGGATGTACTGCACTTTACCCATATTTAATAGTTTCATATCAGTTGCCCACATGGCCCCAGAAGTACGGTATTCCATTTGGATATGGACTGGCCAATATGGGCCCCTTCTTAATCCTGGGTGCAAAATCCTACCGGCTCTTAATGATAGCCCATATGGTGCCCTTGATAAAGGAACCCATATGGAAATGTCACTCATGGATTCTGGCCTGACTGTAGATATTCCTTCCTTAACAGTGCCAGTATATACTAAATATAAAAGAAATTTCTTTATATCAAGGCATTTGAAAGTTTTGCCCAAGGTGCAAAGATATTGGGGGGGGGGGGTAGATAGCTTCCAGGAGTTTAGGGAATAGGTGTAAGGTAATATGTATAAGGGCAATAGGATTTTGTTTTAAACTTTTTATGTGCACAACCTTACCCCTTCTTGACTTACGGCCTAGTCTGCAGCACCATTATGCATCTTGGTCAGTTACATTAGAAGCCCCCACACCCATCGGCAGGATTAAATCATTTTCAGTGGAAAAAGGAGGGTTCATTCCCCAAGTCCCTATATATCGCCTTGAGTATACCATTAGTTGTTTATGTCATTTCAGATATTGATGCAAGCTCAGTACTACCACATAAAAGGTGGAGTTCTCAGAACAAGGTGGAGGGGAAAGAGTCCCCCTGAAGAATTTTCCCCTCCTCGAGAAAGTTTCAAGTTGCCATTGACTAATTAATACATATTTACACATTTGGTCACCCCTGAATTTTTTGCCTCCGCTTAAGCCATTTTGTCCCCTTTAGTACTTTCTGGTCCAGTCCATTTTGTTCCAATGAGTCTTCACCCCCATTCCCTCCTCCATTTTTCACAATCATCTCTGCCCCTGAAGACTACAACACTGATTGACAGCTAATTTACATGCCCTATATTATTAAAGGCTCATTTGGCATGCCATAGTACAACTTAATGTTGTCAAAATCTGAATGTTGCTGGAATTTTCTGACATTGTGGAAGTTTGTGGAATTGTAGGGGGTAAAAGGGTTATTTTAAAAATTAAAAGTGTTTAAACATGGATTAAGTTCTGTTTGCTGCAATTAAATTTGGATATTAAGGTTTTAAATCTTTTGTTGAAGAAAATGTTGGTGCCGTTAATCAGGAAAATGAATTTGACTTGTGGAAGTGCTTTGACATATTTCGATAGTAACCTAATTTGAAATCTGGAGTCTGAAGTCCTCTTCAATCACCCAGAAATTTCAAGTTCTTTTTCGTCAAAGAACTATCAGAATCATACTAAGTCATGTTTTAAGTTAAATTTTCTTATTTAACCAGATATATTGCTCTCCTATAGGCCAAAAAGATGGAAATTTGCCTAGATATTGATTAGGCCTTTGCAGTCGTTAGGACATAGCTTAATGATACTGCAATATGTACTGTGTACTGTGTACAGTATTGCAGCCTAGTGTTATCCATTCTGACAACTGTTCTCAGTCAGGTCTACAGCCTCATGATAAATGGTTTTATGATGGGAAAATTGTCAATTTTGAGCAGATGCCGTAAAAATTTATAACACTGGCCTTCAAATTCAAGATTTAGGCTATAGTTAGCAGGGTGTGTTGGAATGTTGAGACTGAGCAATGAAGAAATAAATTGCCGATAGGCCAAAAGCAGAGTGGCGAAAATACTGTAACACTTAGGCACTTTCCAAATTCCAGTAAAAAGACATTGCCAATAAATTGTTGACATTTCAATATTGTCAACAGGTACAGTACTGTAGGCCTATGATAATAGCCTGCTGTACTGCAAAATAAATCATGGGGGCAGGACTTTTCGGCAGATTTGCACAGTCGTTGTCACTCGCATAAGTAGTTTTACCACATCTGTTATATACTTAATTTCATCTGAAAATATAAAGTGTGTGTGGGTTTGTGAAATTTTCTAGGCCTAAGTCCTACTAAATTCCTTACGATGGTGATATCCTGGCATTTTCATCCAAGGTGCACATCATAAGGCCTAGATACCATTGCAGAATACCCTTCAACGTCGAAGTTTCGTTTTTACATTGGCTACAGGGCTATATGCAGTCCCTGCATATCCTCATCCCCTCTTATAAAGACACAGTTTAAATTCTGCCTGCCCTTGTAAAAGACAACTAGTGACACCCTACTGTAAGTATTGAATCACGCTTTATCCCCGTAGCCTCTTTAAGACACAGCTGGGTCATTTCGTGTCAAATCACTGTGCAAAGGATGTTGCTGGACTAATAAACTCAAAACAATTTCTTTAAATTTGTTGTGTAAATAATATGTCACAAAAATAAAATTTTCTGAAAATTTTGGCAAAATTCCTGGAATTTTGACGGATTTAAAATTCTTTGAAATTTCGCAAATTGGCAGCTAAATGACATTTTGGCATTTTTGTCAAGTTTGAAGTCTTATTTCACAGCAAACACATATCCCATGGAATCAGTTTCTGTAGTATGACGCTTTTTGAATGTTGTTCTGTTAAGTTATGGCTTCCTAAATGACCAAAGTTTGCATTTTTGACTATATCCGCCACACATTTTGCCAAGTCCGTATTAATATCTCTGAAGGTATAATATCGACATCCCTGTATTTTACTTATCTGGTACACAGTGAATACAGAATGCTATTTCCTGTGGTACATTTGTAAGAAATGCAAAGTTCAAAATGCTGTTCTGCACCAAATTGTGCCACACGAAGCATTTTAGGAGGTAGGATTATCACTGATGGAGTCATGAAATCTCTAAGTTTTTCCTTTGTCACTGAGATACAAAGTAGTTTACAAAATTGCCTTAAGGGTTCTAGGTATTTCGGTTCATTATTTACCAGCTGGTAATTGTGCTTCGTCAACTAAAATGGTGCATCTTCAAGGTCAATAAGGTCAATGTGACTCGAAAAAATCTGATAACTTTTCCATAGAAAGATATATTTATCCCCAACAGGACATTAAAATATCCTGAGGGTTTTAATTCATATAATTGTTTTTCAAATTCTTCAAAATACGAGTTTCCCTTTTAATGTTTTGCATACAGTAGAGTACAGTACCCGTGTGTACAAGTACAGTACTATATCCCATACAAACAGTATTATAAAAGTGGCAATAACGAAACATTTTTAGGTTACTTTTATGAAATAAAAATAAAAGCGGCTTTTCGTTTTTCAAAAGCTCTACTGTACGTGTAGGTCAGCAAAATAAAGCCAATTTCGCTTTTTTTTTAATACCAATCCAAAAAAGGCTACAGAGCGTAAATATTGTACTAAATGCAGTATTGTAGCCTACAATATGTACAGTATGCATGTGCAGTGTTCATTCATACTGTATATACTGTACTTTACATGCATTTCAAAGAAGTGAAGCTTACTGTTCATACTTTAAAGGATTAAGAAAAAGTCTAGGAATTTAAAAATCATGATATTTTAATTACAGTAGGTGATTTGAAGAGGAATGACCCAGTTTGAATCCGGCCTACATATCCTTGTGATCTTGCTAAAGACAACCAAATTTTGAATGCGTATTCTTATACCGGTCTACCCTCTGAAAGACAACTTCATAGACTACTGTACATAACATGAAGTTTGCCTAGCAATATGGACTTTTTATCTCGAAACCTCTTAAAAATATATCCAAGAAATGGGTACATTAACCAATTATTACTGCATATCCATTTGGCTTCTTAGTTGTTACAAAAACAAATGGGCTACTGACTGTGTTTCCTTGTAGCTCCTCTTAAGGTTACAATTACCAATAATAGTTGGGTGATCAGCCATCTTTGTAATGCACTTTAAATTTACTTTTTCCTCACAGCAAATTTTAGATCTAAGATCTTAATTTAATTTTCATACTTTCTTACTTCAGCTCCCACAATACTGTACTTATGTTTGGTCACGAACTTCTTCTGGAAAAGGGAACAAAATGTGAAGGGGGCTCATTTAAAAAAAAATGATAATTACCAAAATGAAAATGTCAAAAAACATGCACAAAGTGATTTTTCTCTGCCAAGGGAAACCAGTAGGGCTTTACATCTTTTTCACCCCACCTCACCCCACACCCCTGGTTCAGTGATCTTAATACTAGTATCATCATTGAAAACAATTAGCGTTTACAGATATTGATCATTCTCTTCACTACAGGGAGTATAGCATGGTGTGATCAACCCCACATACAGTTATCTTTGGAATTGTGATGGACACTCTGTATGGTACGTACTCAGTTCAAGCTTGGAGGTAAAGACATTTGGCTTATTTCGCTACAACAGGAGATGCTGTAAAGGGAGTGGACACAGCAGACATTTGGCAACTCTAGTGTCATAGTCATACTTACACGTAATGTGAACTGAACTGTACCTTCTCTGAAGATACTGTAATTATACCAGAGTTTAAGCGCCACAAAATCTGTACAGGAAAATTAAAGCCCATGGCTAGCTGAATAAACAAAAAGATTCTAAGACTTTCAGCCAACATGTTGTCAGCACCTGAACTTTCAGTTGTATTAAAAATCTTTCACAGGGAACCCTTGTGATGGGAATTATAGACTGTATGGAACCCTAAATTTACCAGGGAGCTACCACAGTACTCAAAATGGCTACCCCCTGAATGAATATACAATGTTTTGAAAGTAACCAGTATGGATACAGTATGATAAGCTCGGTGGAATAACGACATGATCGGATCTACAATTTAAACAGTACTTAAAAGTGTCAATTTCAAGATATGTTATGTGTGTTTATCCATGGGCCTAAAGCAACATTGTAAAAATCAGTGGACCCTCATGTGTTGTGAAGAAAGACCTAGCAGAAGAACATAATAAGATACATGTTTTACAGTATTTATATGTACTTTTTTACTGGAAACTTGTTTAGCTCAAGATTTTGAATGATAAAAGACAGTGCTCACAGTAATTGCACCTAGAGATGCAAAAAGTTGTGTTCTGTGCTGTTACCCGTAACGCAACAAACCAAAGTAGCCATCCACACAGCCTACTTTATAAGCACTGGACTTACCACACACTGAGCTGTCTGGGAGTAAAATTTAAGAAGCAATGAAGGGTACTATAAAACCTGGAGGGCAGGAGGCTTCGTTTCAACTAACCAGCAAGCTTTACAACAGTCAGACTGAAGATGGAAGGACCCATGCAGCAGTATGAATTAGCATGGATCCCAAACTTCCAAAAATCCAGCTTTTGGCTAATATCAAAGTTATTTAATTTTCGATAAAACATTTGCCTTCGGGTAATTTAATTGTCGCATTTTCCAGTGCATGTTATTGCAAGTATAAGGACACTTTGGACTACTGTATACAATGCCAGAGGGTATGAACTTCATGTGGCACTATTCTGCTCAATGTCTTTGTGAAGTTTCTAGTACTTAAATGTTCATTTATGATTCTTTGAAGGTGTTTTGTCAAGTGGTACAGTAGGTACTGTACAGCACAATTAAAAGAGTAATCTGCTTCTTTTGAGATCATCATATGGACTGACCGCTTAATGTAAGCAATGCAAAAAATGGTTATGATACTGAACCTACTGTAGTTGGTGGGAAATTCCATATGAAGTAAAAAAAAGTTCAGTCTAGCTGTTACAATATATAACATAAAAACAGTAGGGCCTAGTTGGTGAAAACCTAATTGAGCCCAATTGAAAGAAACCCCATTTGAAGAACCTGGTTGACCCTAGTTGAAAGTAGAACCCAGCTGGAACACCCAGTTAACAAAACCTACTTGACTGAAGACTCAGTTGACCAAAACCCAGTTGACCAAAACCTAGTTGACCATAACCCAGTTGACCAATGCCCAGTTGACCAAAGCCCAGTTGACCAAAGCCCAGTTGACCAAAACCTAGTTGACCAAAACCCAGTTGGCGAAAACCTAGTTAAGGATGTTCCAAAACACACATTGAACCTAGTTAAAAAACCAAGTTCAACCCAGTTGAAAATATCCAACTGGGTTCAACTGGAATTTATACCGGGGAGAAAATTTGGAACTGTCCAGGGTGGAATGTATACAGCAAGGGGAAAATTGTTGGGGGGGAAGGTGGCCAGGGGGAAATTGTCCGAGGTTGCTAATGTATAAATATTTGATAAATGTTAATGGAACTAAATACAGCATGCTAAAAATTTACGCAGTGTTACAAAATTGCCTGTGCTAATTTAAACATCAGTTCACTAAAATAAAAGGTGCAAACTTTGGGATGTAATTATAACAAACTAATAATTCAAAATGATTGTCCCTCTTGTGCAAATATTTTTGTCTTAATTAAGCACTGACTGCATGCATCACGGCAGTGGCATCAAGAGACTTTTTGAAGGAGGGTGAGCAATATGTGAGGGCAAGAGCATTCCAGCGGCGAGGGGCACACCAAAATGAAGGACTCAGCATCACTAAAGGAAGCAAAGTGATGTGCAGCACTCCCTGCATACTGTAGGAGCACTGGTAATAGGGTCTTCTAAATTTGAAGTATACAGAGTGAGTTAAAGATAACATCTAAAAAGCTATATATTACAACTGTCTGCAACACCTGCTTGTATGAAAGTATCAAAAAGATGGAACCTCTAAAAAGGGTCACTGTTTTCTAGGTTTGGGCGTTATACCGGTATAAATTCAGGTACAAGCAGTACTGGTCATGAAAATACCGAAGACATTTGCGTGCTTATAACCGGTTCTTGATAAAACTAACGGAACTTCTTTTTCATTCAAGAAGAAAGTAACTTGTACCATTTGTTTGATGTTACAGTGTGCCATGATAAAAATATTCACACATTTGCACCCGAAAATAAAATTAACTTTGTGTCTTTCCATATCAACTACCAGAGTCCAGTTGCAACTCAAGCATGTAAGCCCTTCCTGTAGGCAATTTGCATGCTGTTTGGGGGATTCAAACCATAATACGGCCAAGACACTTCCAACCATATGAGTTGTGAGTCGGTGTTTTTCACAATACAGGTTCTGGGTAGCTGGTACCAAAATTTCACGGTACTGCCCATCCCTACTGATTTCCTTTGAATTGAGAAATATTGTGATTTTAATTTTGAATCAAGGCACATATATATAATATATGCCTTGCAATTCATTGTTAGACTATGAAGAAAATTCCCAAACATGTTATACCAAACCTCCACATTTGAATAGAAAAATTGACACTGGGCATGCAACACTAACTTCATGCAGTTACTAAAACAGCAGGCTTAGTTCAATGCCATTTGCCTGTATCCCAAACCCTCACCCCCACTCATCTCCTCCAAACCATCACTGTTTAACATAAATTGCTGCAGAACATTGCCAAGTTAGCCCAACAGCCTCCTCCCCGACTCTACACCCCTTTCCCCTTCTCTACAACCAATGCTTGTAACTATGAAATGTTGTGCAACAATGCTAACTTAGACTTACTGTTAGTTACAAAAGAATATAAAAGACAGATACAAGTCGCCTTGCAACAGGGCATGTTGAACCGAGCATCCCAAAACATCACTGTTGAAAAGCAAGCTACTACTGTGCTATAAAAGATTACCTGTGTTTATCAAACGGTCTAAAAGGTCACTGTTTTCCTGTAATTAAGAAGAGTTTGTAAAATAAATTTTCAATCAATACTTTACAAAGACTTTATTATAATGATGGTATGGTGACCCCAGGGAGACATGTCCATCCTATCTTTTTAGAAACAGCCCATTGACTTTGATTTTTCTAACAGTAAATTATTCAAAAATAGGTCCATGCCCTGCCCCCCTCCAGTACTGAGAACAAACCACTCCCAATTACGCATATGCAGTATGCCTTGCAAACATGCTTAATTTAATGTCATCTGCCTATGTCACTGATACACATTTAATGACGGAAGTTGTGCCCAGACTGAGGATGTGGTAAATTAGCACTGTGGCGTATCAGGCGGGGCAACAGGCGCGCGCCCCTCCTATCGGCCGTCATGAGTAAAAACAATTAAAGCATTAAAGAAAACGCTTCAAAATGTGTCTAATATAGCACCATTTTGCATCTCAGACGTCTTCCAAAAGCAAAAACTTTCCAAAGGGGAGGGAGACACTCTTCCCCTTACAGCCCTCCTCCCACAACAGCAATCAATCAGTCCTTGCGCACCCTCTATTGAAAATTCTTGGATACGCCCCTGAATTAGCACCTCCCTGCTCAGACTTCCGAAAACCTTAATGTTTTCTCCTTAAAACATTGGTACTTACCTGCATCATGAATTGTTGGAAACAATAGTGAAATAGTTTAGTTCGAAACTGACCACCATTTTCCCAAAAGGGGGCTTCGTTCCGATCAACTCTTCAACAATTTATATTTTAAAACTCACTTAAAGCTTATTTAACCAGTAGTCAGTTATTATTATTATTGTTGTTGTTGTTGTCGTCGTCGTCGTCGTCGTCATTATTATTATATTATAATATTTCTTCTCAGTACATAGTTTCAAGACGGTCTCAGACCAATAGCAATGGATAATATATTAAGTGACTCTTCATGAGGGTACGGTTTTCTGACAGCATTTTCGGTTCACGAAAACTATGACACAGTGAAAATGACGCAAGCAAAATATGAAATAAATAAATTTGAACCCAGAAGGCCCTAACTTTTAGTGATCCCTTGCCGAAAGGAGATGCCGTCGCACTAAGGTTTATCCCCAAAATCAGTCCTTCCGAGATAATATGGTTCTCGATGTTTTCACAATTTAATCTCAGTTAGCTTAAAGACCTCTGGCCTCCATTAAAACAATGGGGATTTTGTAAAGAACTGGAGAGGTCCACACGCTAAGTATTAGTACCTCACAAATACATACGAGCTTTTCTCAGTTTGACTTCATGTGCCATTTATGGGATTAATCAGGTTACTCGTTATGAGATATCGTTTTCTACGAGGTTTATCCCATATGACCTTTTGTGACTCCAAACAACCTTCTAACTCCAACAAAACAAACTGCTTCTTGTAATCAGTTTTGGACATCCACATGCTGAGTATTAGAAATCTAAATGTTACCCTTTTCGAAATATCACGTTTTGTGATCTCACCGCCGATGACGTCGGATGTCCTTTGACTATTTTTCTAAGTATAATGGAATGACAAACCTCTCATCCCCTCCCATTTTTGCTGGCCAAGCAATATTTCGATTCTTAGGAACGAAGCTTTTCATATTTGACCTCTGGTGACCACAAAAAACTCTGGCTCCCATCAAACAGAGGAAAAAGCTTCCTTGCTATATGACAAAATTATATAACCAGTATGAAAAGTATCCAGATAACGTGTTTACAATTGAAGCGGTTTACAAGTTCTTCGCAGTTTCACCTCTGGTGACGTCAGATGACCTTTGTCTTCCACCAAAAACAGTAAAGCTGTTTTCGGGATATGACAAATCCATATACCAATTATGAAAAGTGTCCATCATTGCTATCTTGAAATATTATCTTGACAAAATTTTCGGCTTCTGCTTGGTTGACAAATGATCTTTAGCCTCCTCCGTTTCCCATGGAGAAGCGGAGTTTGCATATATCCTTTTCACCTCCTGCAAGTCGTTTTAAAACAAATTTAAAATAGGCTGTGTCATTATGAGGACACTCGGTTTCACCCATTAACTGTGGTAAAAGCTTCTTTTCCCCCAAATACTATGCATCTCATTACTCGGGTGTATTGTTCATTAAAATTTATTAAAGAATGAAAAGTTAAGAAAGTTTCTGATCTCCAAAACCTTCCATAGTCCGCTTTTGGCCTCATCCATAATATCAGCTTTGACGAAAAGTGAACTGTCGTGCGGTAAATACCACTGGAAGATCTTAAATGACCATATTTACACTCTACATTTCTCCTTACTCAATCATCTTATATCCAATATTTCGTGACGTCATATAACAGTTTAATGGTTACCCTCGCTGTCTCTAGGTTTGATGATATATTCCGCTGTTTTTTAGTTCCCCTTTCATTGCCCGTTGAAGGTATTTATTTTAATCCACATGTGTTTGTGTCAACTCAACAAGTTATCTTTCACCCATTAATCCTATTTCACATTTTACGTGACGTCATATTTCGTTTATCCAGCTCTCACTGGCTTTGATAAACAACTCCGTTTTTAGTGCCCTTTATAGGCATTTTTATATTCACACTTTTTTGCTTCAATTTACTATCACTCTAATATAATCATGTGAGATTTAAGAAGTAAAATTGATTTGAATACGCAGAAACAGAGCTCTATGTCTTTGTTACGCTAGTCAAACAATCATGGATCCTATAGGAGGGACAATGTACATCAATCACTGCTTGACTCGGGTTGATCAATCGCTGAGATAGAACAGCGGGTAGCCAGCTTATTAGATTTTTCGCTTCTCGGCCTTTTGGCTAAGATTATGTGTAGTATATGTTCTTTTCAGCCAGCCTAGAAAGGGACCTTGCATGACAGACCCATGATGTAGAGGCTGAGGGTCGAGGTTGGTCATGTTAAGTCAAAGTTTTCCCTTAGTGGGAGGAACTCTTCTGGGAGTAAACGTTTGATTTTATACCTTCGGCTCTCTGCCAGAGAGTCGAGGACTTTGGAAAAAGTAGCTAACCAGATTTTACGAGGCCAAGTATGCTATTAGGCGCCACGAAACTTATCAGAGGGCCAGCTAAACGTTAACACAATTACTTGTGATAATCTTTTTCGACCAATCAGTGTCTGTTTGTTGCCAGTTAATTAAGTTAGAATTAAATGCTCCCCTTTTGATGCCATAATGACAGAAACTGGACGGACAATACCAAATGTGTTAGGAATATTACTGAAAATGTAACTAAGCTAGATTTCGGGTACATGTTAAATTTAGCATTAAAAGGAGAAATATGGACAACCTAGCGCCTAGTACATTCCCTTACTTTGCTAACCAGAAACCGGGTGTAGGTGGAGCAACGAGTTGTAAGGTTCTAACACCTCCCTGGATGAAACGCCTCACGGACAGAGCAAGAATGTCACATTGCGTATGTATCAAAGGACTGTGTGTGTTACGTTTATTCCGTGTTGTCAATTGAAAGTACTATCTTTATCATAGGCAGTTATCAACATATTTACCTATCCATGAGTCATGTATGTGTAGTTCGCGGCATTAAAACATAGTCTGTTTTACTCTTATTGTTTACCGTGCATCTTATGGATGAAACGCCTCACGGACAGAGCAAGAATGTCACATTGCGTATGTATCAAAGGACTGTGTGTGTTACGTTTATTCCGTGTTGCCAATTGAAAGTACTGTCTTTATCATAGGCAGTTATCAACATATTTACCTATACATGAGTCATGTATGCGTAGTTCGCGGCATTAAAAAATAGTCTGTTTTACTCCTATTGTTTACCGTGCATCTCATCTTTTACCATAGGGATCAAAGTTTATATAAGATGGTGAACTATAATTGTCTTATAGCAAGCGTGAGCTTATCCAAAGTACATGGGTTCTGTGCTAGATACCGTTACATGCCACGTTTGCGAAGATCCTATGAACATTTCAACACTGGAAGCTCGAGAATCATCAAACGTACTTCTACTCTGAAAGTCATCGCTGGGATGCATTATGACAAGTAAGTTAATTTATAAACATTACAATCACAATACATGATTTAGTGCATCTCGAGTTGTCTTATAGGGGAAAGGGTTGAAACATTTAACTTTAAGCCGAACGCACACGGACGACAAACAACCCGACGCACGAGACAGAAAACACGTTTCGTGTTTTCAAGAAGCAATATTTCGCGAAACAAGCACTGCTTGAATCGCGAAACAAGTGTTTAGCTAAACATGTGTTTCGGACGAAAACGTTAATTTTAGTTTTCGGCCAACTCACACGGACGTCAGCACGAAAACCTTTTTTTCTGTTATGTGTTACGCGTTTCTGTTGTCCGTGGGCATTCGGCTTTAGAGTTTTTTTTTGGCATTTTCTGAGGTAATTTTTAAAAGATTTAAGACAAAAGATTTCCAACTGGAAATTATTGAGGGAATGGGCTGTTGCCCCTAGAGCCTATCCCACTCCGAAGGCCAGGTGCATAAGTTTACAATTGATTCAATGACAATAAGTCATCTCATGGGATGGGTATAACAGGTCAAGAACTTTCTCTCTGAAAAATGGCGAGTATTTCAGTCATCTTGGATCATATTTTACCTTCCTGAAAACATAGCAGGGCCTTTTCAGAATACATAATGTTACGCAACAAATTTTCAAAGTGCAACTTATGTAAAAATTGCCTTCTAAGATACCGTAAACAGAGCGTGGCGTTCTAAAGAATGTTTAAATGA
>WURT03031042.1:0-15268 GCA_009936505.3 Holothuria glaberrima | reverse complement strand
GGGGTTTCCCAAGAGAACGATGGTCCACAAGACTGAAATTGCACTGAAGCATATGGGCAAAGCTGTAACTGGTTTGCCGTGTGATAGTACCCTCATTAAGGTTTGCGAGACAGGAGGTCTGCGACACCAAAAGTGAATAAGGGTCCGCGAGACCGAAGGTCTGTGAGACTGAAAGTGAATTAAGGTTTGCGAGACTGAAGGTCAGCCAGACCGAAAGTGAATTACGGTTTGGGTTAAGGGTTAGGGTTAGGGGTCAGGGTTTAGAGTAGACATCAATATGAACTTATCAGACTCTCGAAACTTGCTAAGTTTTTGAACTTATGGCACTCAAAAGTGAACTTATAAGACTTTTAAAATGAACTTATAGGACATCATAGTGAACCTATGAGACTCTTTCTGAACTTAAAGGATGATTGAAAAAACATGCTACAGTAAGTCAAAAATGAACTTTGTGCATAAAGCATACCCCTAACCCAAACATCCTGATTCACTTTCAGTCTCGCCGACCTTCAGTCTTCCAGACCCTCAGTCTCCCGGACCTTCCGTCTACCGGGCAGTAAGCTTCCAAACTGCTGATATGGACATTCTCCACACACTTCTCTGAAATTTGCACTGTACACTATGCTGCAGTAGCCTACACATATGTGCCTATAATGAGTTAGATGAGGTTTAATAGCCCAGTTTCCAACCAATTGGTTCAAGTCGAGCTGGCCATGGCCTTTTTTCCAGTTGTGGCTCACTGACTTGTTTTCCCTTACTCCATCGCCTATGATGAGAGCCACACAATGTACAGTGGAGAACCACTCAGGCTAGTTCATTCTCACCCATTCTCCACCTACTGTACATTGCAAGCTTGGGCAAGTCCATTAATTCATACATACTGCCAGTCTACACAGTCAAGAATAGGAAACAAGTGTCCTTGTGCCTACAGTACCTCCCAACTACCCTTCCCCCCCCCCACCCTTCCAGCCCCCTCTCAATATGTTGTTGATGCCACTAACTTACAGCACAGGAATTCAAGAGATTTCAGTGTTCTCTTCTTCCTTTTTTTGAAATGTCCAAAATCTCTTTTAATATTTTTTGGTCACAAAACTCCAAGAGTTACCCCTCTGAGTCCTACATGTGCCCATGCTTTTACAAACAAAAAGAATGTCACACAGCTGGTCATCTCCAACTTCACTGGTTCCATTTATGTTTTATCTCATTCAAGTTCACAAGACAACAACAAAGGTTACATACATCATACTGTATGCTTATTTGGTAGTCAAGTTCAAAGGTTTAGTAAGAACTTTACACAAATTCTCTAGTGGCTCAAGTTACTTACTGGACAGGGGAAAATCCGGGTACATTTACAGATTATTATGACAGCATTTAGAGTAAACATCAACTTGGATGTTTTTTCCTGTCAAACTGTACCTTACACACCCACTTTTTCCCACTTGTCCAAGGTCTTATCTAAATAAGACTATTAAAGCAAGACTTCACTTGAGACCACTTCAAATAAGTTATTAACCCAAAATGCAAATTTATTCTCTCACAGCTATTGGGTCTTGAATAAGTGTGACTATCGTGTAATTAGGGACAGAGTTTTGTTTTAAATATTTTTATTAGAACTCAATACAAAGTGACACCTTAAAGTTCCATAACCTTTTTTTTTTCAATTTGAATTAAAATTGGTCTTCTCCTTTATTTAATGCCTCAGTGATCTCATTTGCTCTCTCTCTTCCCAAACACCAGATTTGCCCAAGAAAGAGATATCTCCCAAGCTAACCCTATCAATGTTAACAATTTTGGCTTAGTTCAAGGAATGTTGTAATTCATTTTATGCAAACATATGCCTGTCCTCAGCTTCATTATAGTGCTTCAACACAACTCAGAACACGATCCAACAATTTACTGCTATGAACTTTAACCTATTTCATTCACTTTGAAAATGTTTTTGTCATTTCAAATTCAGTTCAATAACCTGTTGAAGAACTTGCAGACAAAATTCTAACCAGCTTAAAAGGCAACAAAACAGGGTTGACATTCCCAAAAGTCAAAGAATGAAAACATTTCTAATGTTACTGGGTAGATTCTTTTCTTCTTAGTCAGTGGTTTGGGTTGTCTGAATACTGTACCACAGTTTGATGAGTTTCGACAGTGCCAGTATTTAATGCTGTAAGCATCTGTGGCATACCACTTCAAAGAAAATCCCCCCTTAAAGCGGTTGAAACGTTCTCAGAGGTGAACACATTGCCAGAGATGATTCCCACCTAATAACTCACTCAAGCTCCTCAGATGGTAGGTAGGCTTTCTTCCTTGCATTCTCTGCAATAGTTAAACCATATGAGGAAACAGGAAATCTACTTCTAGGAAATGAAATGACCAGCTGGACTAGGAGCCATTTGGCCCATGAAGACAAAACCCAGTGAGAGTGAGCTGTAACCACAACAATGAGCAATCACTAAGTTTAAAAGCTATGTTGTAAAGGGGGTTTAAAAGATAATTAAGAGTTCATAAAATAAGCTAAGTACAGGTCTACAGGTCTACACTTTTCATGTAGCCTACTAAAATACTGTAAGTCTATTGCAAACTGATTTGGACACTCGAGGGTTTGTTAAAGTTGCGCACCATTTTTTGGTGTAAGCTGTAACCCTACAATATTTACTTCTTTATCAAACAAAATTCAGTGACTGGTACAGTAAGAGCACTTTTGCTACAGCATTATCTATGGTTGTTGGGAATGTAAAGTGCACATTGACAGAATACCATTTTATACTTGATGGCAGGCCTGCATTGTTATACTGTTACCAACAAAAGCTACACATGGGATTGTCCTTGTTAAAGTACACTCTTTAGCTGAATGCAATATAAAACTATTAATTCACTGCACACTAAACTAATTCCTTATACATGTGCCCTTCAAAATTAGAACTCTCCTTCTAACCCCACCCCCACTCCCTTCACCGTTCCTCCTGTTCCAACCCCAACTGCACTCCCATTACAACCCTACCTTTGAAGACAGTCTTGCAAACTGAATATATAACAATAAGTTTATTTTGTCTGTCTGCAGACAATTATCGGACATGTCTAGTGCAAGCTCACCTGTACTGCACTACTTTTTTAGTGAGTTATGTCAAACGAACCTGAAAATCCTTTCATGCCTGAACCCTCTGAATTTCAACCACCACCTTTCCATATTACAGTAGTATCTATGACAATGATATTTTAAATGAAAGAGAACCATCAAGCTTAACCACACACAACATTGTTTTGTCCTTGAAGATTGGGTAATTATACTATCTAAGCTGCAGTGAATAATACCTTCAGCATAAAATGAATGCATTTTATACCGACTTCCACCATGGTATGACTTCAGCCTTCTCTCAACTCACTGAGACCAACGATGTGTTACAGTTTATTTCAATGAATTTTAATGTATCTTTGCCCCTAGCAACAAATGACAAGTGTGTGTGCGTCACACATGTTAGCGGTGACATGCCGGGTCTGAGACATGTATGCTGCAGTGACATGATTCTACAGTAACCTCGTAATTACTGCATTACAGCAGTACGACGATTGTAAAGTACACTGTAACAATAGCAGAGTGTATTTTGGACATTTTAAAATTACTTGCAAATTTGTTTCTGTACACAGTGTTCACTCACTCTTCAATTATTAAAAGGAATTTTACAGTTGCCCCAATCTTTTTATGACAAATCAGCAAACTTTAACAATTCTCTTATTTGCCTCAAAGTACCTCTGAAGATGTTTTTGAATATAAATGTTGGAAACAAAAGGTATTTTTGGCAAGAAGCTACTCTCCATGAATTTACTTATCAGTGACAAAAATATTATCACATGATTAGAAACAGCCATTCATGAATTAGGATACCAGTGTATAATATTTCCCATCGGGGTGGCTGCATTTTACTTTCAAAGTAGCTAATCTAATGCACTGTCAAGTACCAGTGAGACAGCAATGCACTCCACATGCCCCAAGATACCCAGACTAAAGACTGTTAAGTTTTTCTTCCACAAATTTATGTTAAACAGAAGTCACAGTCTCAATACACCATAAATGTAGTTACAGAATGGATGAAAGAGGAGGAATGAAAAACAGACTCAGTCCCCATCCTTAGAAGCATCTCAGAATGTGAAGTATCATACAAGTCTTGCCAGTACTGAGAAAGCCTAAAATTTTTTTTGTTATTCCATTCCAATGCCCTCCTTCCCTTACCCTTCTAACTCTGCAGTCCGCCCTTAATAATACTTGCCTAAAATTGAGAAGTACTTTCAATATACAAGTGGTTCTAATTTAGATCTGGAAGGTGTGAGTCGATCATGGGAAGCTTTCTCTGTACTCTTAGAAATCTTTCATTCATACAAAACCAATGGAAGCTGGAAATCTTTGTGTGAACCTCCCCCTATACCAGTGCTGTACAACGTGACCAAAATGGTCCCATTGGCGACCATTTGTCAGTCCGTGCGACCACTGAATTTGATTCAGTGTCTGATGGTGAGTAATGTTCGTACTTTTGGTCGCCTGAAATTAGGCTGAAAAACAATTATTAGAAACTCAATTCTCAGCACTAACACCTCTTGAATTGCCGGTCACCGTAAATAGGCCTACACATGTTCCTCAGAATCCTCACGTGTCTCCAAGCAGTCCTTGTTTCTTTCTTGTCAAGCTGTTCTCCTTTCACAGATTTACTCCCCTTTTGATAAGCATACAACCCCACACATGCGAGATACACACTGTATAGCCACCATGTCAACAGTGAATTTTATTTCAGCACCCTGTGATGAACTGATGATGCAGCATGAGATACACAAATACTGTGGCTAATGTCTCCTTCGGCTGAGCTGGCTAGTGTTTCATAGGTTTTTTAGTAGCCAGTAAGCTGGGGGAGTGTTTCTTGGGATTTACTGGCCAGTGCCCAGTCCCCTCTTGTATAAAGTTCTGCCCTATACCCACCCCATATCTCCCTTCCCCTTCCCCACTCATCCCCATCTCTCCCCTCTACCAGTTCCTCATTCCCTTCCTTCACCCTTCTAAATATTACCTAAGGCCAACATCATGAGTAATATCTCACTTTTCCCACACAGTACAATCGTGTACAATATATATCCAGC
This sequence comes from Holothuria glaberrima, assembly GCA_009936505.3. NCBI lineage: Eukaryota > Metazoa > Echinodermata > Holothuroidea > Aspidochirotida > Holothuriidae > Holothuria > Holothuria glaberrima. The sequence continues at coordinate 10,150 of WURT03031042.1, read as the reverse complement.
CCAATCTTTCAAGTTCATTCCAACATCCCAAAACTGATCTCATACAATGCATGCAAAAAAAAAAGATTAATGTCCAATGTACTACACTACTACACCATGGATGCAGAGGAAGTCAGGGATTATTTATGATCAGCCAGGATTTAGGCTTAGGTCAAGTTCTTTTCCCACTGCCCAACTATTAATCTTTCCACATCAACAGTCTTTACCACATAACATACACTAAATCATATACCAGAGTACAGCTGCACTTAGGATACTGCAAGGGTTTGTAATGATCTACAAATGTTCCAGGGTCATAGGTATTTAGAGGCAAGGGACAGCACTTAACCCTGATGACTTCAACATCAAGACTGGCTCATCCTTGATAGAAGAGAAGAATTCCTGTCTGACCACAGGGCAAGCTAATTTACAGCCTTGAACTGTCATACTAAAGCACATAGACACATATACTATTTGAATGTCCATTATCCTCATCCATAGTCTGCAGACAAAACTGCCATAGTTACAGTACTTGGAATGTAAAGTCTACAGTACACTAGTACTGTCATGTACACAGTACAACAATTGGAACTTCAGGGTTGGTACAGAATTGCAAGGGTACTCAAGCCAGCCCATAAAACCAAGTGAAGCACCCAGTTTCAGGGCTGGATATAACACATCATGAGGCCAAGGCCATTTTCACATTTACAGTAATTTACAGTATGCATCTTAAAGGGTACCAAGGCCAAACAGATGATTTTGTATTATAATCTGCCATATTTCTGGTTGTATTTTGTTAGGAAGGACCTTACTGCCAAGGTTGCCTTGAAAAGTATGCCATTTTGTTGGGTACCAAGGCCACTGCCAAAAGTACAAAGGTTATACATGGCCTCTGTGGCCTTCACTTCTAATCCTGCTGTTTGGATTTCACACTTTCACTCAGAACCTGAGTTTTGAGAGTTAAAAGTTTAGCACCCACTTAAAATTTCTAGCCCATAATTGTACAGGACTCCCAGAAAACAAACCTGCCAATCCTTCCTTAATACTGTACATCTCTATAATGACTGGGTTAATGATCAAGGCATTTCACCCATTAGTGGCCAGGTTTAAAACTATTCCTAGCTAGCAGTGTGAACAAACTTTTCCATGACCATAACCCATTCTTGTACATCTTTTACATTTCAAGAGTCTACCACAGCAAACTTGGCAAGTCCTGACATCGAAAGTAACGTCAGTCATGTTTAATGCTATCAACATGATGGCCTCCTCACCACCACTGCCTTCTAATCTACCCACCTTATATCACAAACACTCAAGAGCAATGACCAGGGTACACCTTCACAAGGCAATATTAGCCAAATTATACGCACCACCATCTCAAGGTTGTACAGAAAATCAAGAACTTACCATTACCAGGCTTGAAAGACTAGATTTCTATGACCTCTAAAAAAATAACAAATTCTCCAACTTTCAATTCAAATTCCTGGATTAAACGGGGTTTCCCTGTCCTACATAAACACTATGCACATTAATTAGGGAAATGAAACAGACATCTTCCCTCTTTCCCAAATAATTTGCAGTCTTTCATGTTGCGGAAAAATTTAGGCAAGCCAGAACAAGAAATGGGAAAGGCCAATGTAAGATGAGTTTTTTTTTCCAGGATGGAGACTACTTAAAGAACTGGTTCAAAAAGTTAGTAGTTCACCTGGACCAAAAGTGGACACTGCCAGTATTTGAAAGAGCCCACAGTTCCAGGCAAAGCTGTAATCATGCAACCATATTTTATGTGCAATTTCCTTCAATTCATTACAGAAACAACTGAAGCTAATAGTTATTGGATTATTAAAATACATTAAAGACCCCAATCCTAATATGAATTATGACAATGAAGCTATCATACATGTATGAGGCTAGGGTAACGAGAGCAGCCAGGCTGCATAAAGTATATACAACATGCACAGAATTAATGTAAAATGACTCTAAAACTGAGGTGATGTTCATCAACTCCTGCTTTGTAAAATGTGTGTCTCTGCTGACATTGTGACTGGTGAGTTAAAGATGGGATGTGGAAATTCCTTTGCACTGGGCAAATTAAGGTAACTTTGAAAAGGCTATAATTTCAACATAATACACAACTTCATAAATTTATGCATTGGTCTCTCTTTTCATCAAAAACTAGAAAGAGCAAATCATACCCAAAAGCACACATTAACAGTCAGACAAAAAGCGTGTACAATTAAAATCAAGGTTCAATTTGTTTCTTACACAAAACATATTTCTCATGTGTACTGCCTCCATAAAACTGCCCTAACCCAGAGTTTTGTAAACTTCAGCAGACATGTTACTGTGGAATCTCATTGCATGTCTATTCCTCTTACCAAATTTACTTGTACTGGTCTGGAAAATTCTCACACACCTGACTTGCAACCATCTTTCCAACAGTTGACCCCTAACCTCCCATCCCAGTCATCTTCCACAGGTAATTTCTATCTGCCTACAAGTTTTCAGCTCTGTCATCTGGTCAGCATTCCTAAATTTTCATTCAACCTCATCAGTGGCATAACCAGCAGGAGATAGGGGGTGGAAGAGTCCCCCAGTCAAATCCTTGTTCCAGGCTTTCCCCCCCCCCTGGAAAATGCCATTTTCTGCAATGCAAGAGGCAACAATTTTCCTCTTTATGCTACATGCCAACCAATGGTGTGGCACTCCCCTTAGATAGCATTACATCACTGAATCTTCAACTCAACCAGACAAATTAGCATTCAAATGGGGTAAAACTACTGCAAAATTCTAACAACTTTTTGTATTTTGCAGAGCCTAGGTACAGTATGAGTTCTAAGAAAATTGACTTCTCGGTTATACTGCAAAGCAAATAAAGGTTGGGAAATAACCACCAGCTAATGATTATGTTCATCACCATTCAAAAATTTTTGAGGTTTTTACCATTTGTCCAGACTGGCATACAGCCACACTGCATTTGACCACACTGGGAGACCACACATTCTCCTAATTCACCACACCTGTCTTTCATAGCATGCATATAACCCTACTTCTATTTTTAAAGAAAAATGCATCTTATTCAAACAACATCCATATAACAAACATACAAGGAAGTATTTAAACTTGTGCTTCTTTAGTCCCAATTATACTTTCATCTGTACAGTTACCCTACATGGCACTGACATTCCACCATGGACCCTTTTCCAAGTAGCAATTACAAATGATTATGGGTAGGGTTTTGGTATGCACCTGTTTTCGTAAATAGTATAAATACTGTGACCAAAAATGATGCCATCAAAAGTCTATCCCACAATGCTTTTTGGGATAGGATCTATAAACAAGTAATAACCACTGAACAGGATGGACTACTGCACTGTACTTAATCTGTACCAATACCACCAACCATGTATAGCAATGTGCTGTCCACTATGATACCGCCTGCACTATAGTAGCAAGATACCATCACATAACACCTAATGTAAACTCACTATTTATATAGTGAGTTTACAAATGCTTTTGTAGTTTGCATATATGCAAATTTACAAAAGCATTTGTATCACAAAACATAGTACTACCATAAAAATATGTCACAATGTATTCCTTAATCCTAAGTATTATACTCAGATGGATCATATGAGATTCAAAAGGTGGTGCCAGTGGGGGACCAGGGGGCTGGCCATAGCCCCCTGGTAAGGAAGTTTGCTCCCTCCCATTAGGGAAATTTTCCAATTTTGTGGGGAGTCTTCATCTGTATTATAAAATATGTAATCTCAATGACGTTCAGTGGCTGCGACAGTCTGCTTAATTTTGCTCATAGGAATGGCATATATTCTTCAATGAAGACTCCCAAATTTTCCAATTTTCCTTAAAAAAAACAATTTTTTCAAATTTACTCAAATACAAGTCCCCAATTTCCCATAGGCGTCGGAAGCTATTCGAGATGGGGGGGGGGTTGAACCTTGTTTTGGATCACTGTCTTGGGGGAGGGGGAGGAGGAGGAGCTTTATACAGTTATGGGAAGAGCTACAAGTTGCATAGTTGGGAGAATTGGAACTAATTACCCTTTAATTCTACTAATGTTGCCACAGATACCACAACTCACTTTCCTATTCTTACAATGATTCACAGACATCTCCTGAACATCAGTACTTAAAGAAATATTTCCGCTCAAAACTTACAGTACTGATTCAAGTCTTCAAATGGAAAAGTTCACACAATATGCTACAGTTTACTGTGCCATACAGAGTTCATGTTTATTTGGCCTTTTGTGGTCTTACTACAGTACAGTACTGCATACTACCTGATGCAAAGTTCTGGTTCCTTCCACCCAATGTCCCATGCCCAAAGTTGATGTTACAGTATACACTCCAGATTACAGTTCAAATATTTCTCTTTCATTAGTTTCCTGGTTATCCCTAAAAATGATACATTCAAAGAAACAGATTATTCCATGGGCCCCTTGTCAACTGTCTGGCTTGTTTGTAAAGCTTATATCCATCAGGTTGGGGACCTAATGAGTCATAGCTGATACATAAACAGCCTCTTGAGCCACAGGAAAGTGCTTCAACTACCTTACATATATACAGTATTCTACAGTTGATGAGAATACTCTGTGTTTCTGTGAAGGGATAAAGGAAGACTTTGTATATACATCAAAAATAAATAAATCCTCATCTTTCAAGTTTAAGTGTAAAACACAATTGTCCATCATTATCTGCGAATATACATAGAAAAAGGTTTTTTTTTTTCTCTTGGCCATGTTTGGAACTTATGATACAGTGAAAATTTTGCTGCACGTGCCATTAGAATTCTACTTGGCTTTCCTGATGAGAGGTGGACCCCACACCACTGGCATCACATTTCAGTAACATTAATAAATTATGTTTAACTTTTTAACTTTCTTGCAAACAGTTCAGGTACCAATGAACTGTGTACCTTTGCTGTCTGCTAATCTTAAAAAGGCTGCAAGATTTGCCATTTTAAAGTTAGCACCTCATTTAGGCACTTTACAAACATCAATGACATACATAATACTGATTTTTCTTTAAACTCAAAGAAAAGTATTTCTAAATTCTTAACAGTTATGCGGACTAGGTTTTATATAACAAGTTTGGCAATTCCTCATCCCATATGAATGCCAGTGAACAATTTTCAGGGACTATGTCTGGGAAGAGCCGGAAACTAAGGTCATATTCATGCTATGCAATGTGGAAAAGTCCCCTAGAAACTGGAAAAGACCCTACACAATGTTGACATATAATTCATAGCCTTCTACTAAAACACAAAGTATGATTGAGCATTGACAATGAGTGGTGATCCTGGGACTTTCTTCACTGTTATATCTGAGCTGCCTTCAAAGAAACACCAGAGACCCTGTCTTATGTCTACCACAAGAATTTGAAGATTTTTAATCTCCACTCTATATTCCTTCTTGGGTGGCTGGGTTAATGCAAGGGAAGGAACATCTAACTGGTTATGAGTTGGTCTTAGTGAGGAGGGATCATGTGGGAAGCATGCACTGTGAACTAAATATATGGCATGTAAAGTGCATTCAATACCATGCCTACCACACCATTATGTTAAAGTCAGACAAATGATAGACATGACCAGTGCTAATGTATACTTCCTGCCTTTAAGGACACATTGAATCAATCCTATTGACATACACATACTATAAGTATACCCTACAGAAGTGGAAATATCATAAATCTGGGATAAAGAGTGAATGTTAGCAAAGAGAAGAAAAGTTGCATTTAAGAATGAAAACGTCATGTAAAAAAATTGAGGAAAGTTACATTTGTTTCTGGGGAAATGAATAACTTTTTCCAGTCTAATGTTGGTGTATGAGGGAGGGGGCATGGGGGACCGTACCCCTTCCTAAAAAAATACTTTTTGGAAAAACTCCAAATTCTGGCAAAATCTATAGAAATTCTGGCAAAACTTTTCTGCTAAACTTGCCTGTAAAATGCCTGTAAAAAAACTTTTGCCCAACAAATCAAACGGGCCCATATGCTAATGGCCTCAGACACTTTCCGCTGCCAAAGAGAACAAAAATGGATCAGCTGGTCATTGAGCAGATTTTTAGTCACATTAGGGTTGAGGTACTTAACAAGTCCCAAATGCCTTGCTTCAAAGATAAGTTGGATAACAATGTACAGTAGCAAACCGTAATGTAAGTCTGCAAAATAAATTACCCAACAATCCTGTTTCATGCAATGAACTTGAATATAGTTTTTTTTAAGATATATACACATGTACATCAGCTAGCTTCAGCATCATAATACAGCACTGCAGGGCTCGAAATAACCGACGGCACCAATAGCCATGGCTGTCGGGCCCTTACTGATGGATGTCATGCCCCTCAGTAAATGTCCTATGAAATAACATGTATACCGACAGCCAATTTGCTCATTTTGGCTGTGCCCTTTTTCAAGCTTATATCGAGCTCTGGCACTTTGTACACATGACAACTTGACCCCCATACATACAGTACTTTCCTGATTTTTGTGGTTCATTACTGAAGCCAAAACTTACCAAGACTTCTTGCTTGAGGAACCACACAATGCCCACTGATCTACCTACCAGTAGTTCTTTAAATGTCAAACAGTGACCGGATATAGACTTTGTTCTAATGAAGGTGTTTCTTAAAGGGCAAACCTACCCACTCTAATATGATTACATACAATACACCAGTATCAGTTGCCAAGTTGGCATTCTAATTCATGTGTGACTCCTTCGGTCATGTGACAAATGAAAATATTACCACTAGTGATTAAAATTCTAGTAGAATAATCCCTTAAAATAACCTTCAATATGCAACATTCTAAATACATTCAAGGCAAATAAGGAAAACTGGAGGATATGTGTAAGATTTGGTTGCTGTTTTCCAGGAATGTTGGGACAAGTGGTAAAAATAATTATCTTCTGGCAAGCAAGTTAAATTGCCAACAACTTGTACATATATGTTTTTATGTACAACACTAGCCAAATCTCCAATCAACTGCCCATATTTTCCTTCAAATACCAAAACTTTCCTGTGCACAAGGAGCTTCTCCCACATTCCTCATTTTTGCCACTCCTGGCATTCCCTTACAATGTGACATTGAACACCAACAACATGCAGTTCAAAAGTACTTTACCACCACCTGAGCTGCTGGATGACATGAGACTCTCCCTTTAACTTTCATACATTTATGATACACAATAGTAAAGTGCTTGATAAAATCATGATATATTTAATATCTTCTAAGAAATTATGAGGGTAGTAAAGTATACTGTAGAATGAATTCAGACTGTGCTAACAGAAGATACAATGGGGCAGCACACCCAGCACCAAATAAGCACAAAGCCTTTAAGTTAACAACATTAACATTCAATAGAAAAGTGACCCTTACAGGAAGGAAGTTGTTGGAGACTAGATTAGATTACCCATAAAGCGGCCCTGTGGCTTACAACTTTTTTAAAATGATCTCATGATGTTTAGTATTATTTGATGTTTGGCAGTTTTAGTATCTGTCTGGTGAGAGATTCACATGTACTGCATACACAGAACATAATATGTAAAACACTAAGGTGCATGACATTGTTATCAAGCCTTGGTGAAACCATCAAGACTTACTGTACCATATACAACCAACAATTACTGAATGCACTTTAGTTTTATACTGTAGGGCACTACTAAAGTCTACTAACAGGGGCTCACACTGAGTTGATATCCATTACTTTGTGACCAGTTTGAAGGAAATTATTGCATGACAATGTGTCTAATTTGCCTCATTACTCATGTACCACTCCCTATAGTTACTGAAAATGTGAGAAATTGCAGTTTTTGTGGATAGGGGTTGCATGTGATTAATACCCAATAGTAAAAATTGTCTTGTCATAAATTTGTAGTAAATGATTTTAATCATTAATTACTCTGTCGTTGCTATTTCAGTTGTACGTTACAAAAGATGTTCAGAATCTCTTAGTTCAACCATTTTCAGTTGGTACCAAGACGTGAGTAAGACAACCTGTGACAAAAAATCACAAAATTTATGAACCAACTCAATAAGTCCCTTTAAAAATTAACATTTTGGGGTACACTTACATGACAATTTGATAAAAGTATATTTACTGTACTGAAAGTTGAGGCTGTTTGTAGATGGTCCAAGTTCCATGAGGATGTCTGTACCTTGTTGACCACATATCAAGAAAGGACACCCTTGTCAAGATTGTCAGATGGCAGGCTACTTGTTTGGATTTGTGAATTCAGGCCCATTAGCCACTTGGCCACAGTGAGGACCCTATGTCAAGTTGATAGGGATAAACATTAGCCAGATTCACCATCTTTTTGACTATATATGTAACTATTCATGTGTTTAGTGTGCATACGGTATTTATACAAGGAAAGGGGGTAATGCTTCTGGACAACCCTACTGTACTCTAAGATTACAGTATCATTTAATTTCCTTTCCAACAGACAAGACTTTCTCATGTCTTTTAGCCACTCTTCCTTGGATGAGAGGCACACCTGAGACTGGTACAGTACAGTAAATGAACGTTTTATCTTCCCAGGTAAGACTATCAATATATTATTATATCTGGTCAATTTCTTTTCAAAAAACTATAAAGTTGTCTTCTAGAAAACCTACCTTTTTGGTAGTGCAAAAGACAATTCCTTTGCCTGAAAAGAAATTTTAAAGTTGTCCTGGTTGCCATCGTTTTTTCCTTTCATGAATTTTGTGGATGATCAACCTCTTACTTTTGGATGTCCATCACACTTTTTGTAGTCACAAACAACCCAATGACTACTAATATTAAATCATGTACATGTACCCTGTACTGTGAAACAGAAGCAATACAATAAAACCATACTATAGCTCAAACCCACTGTCTTGACATTACCACAGAGTACAGAACTACACCCCTTTAAGAGCCAACCTGTGTGTACCACACCAATCAACTGCAAAACTAAACAATCTGAACAATATACCATCTTGTGATAAACAAAAGTAATATGACATTTATTTCACAGCATAAACTGGCAAACTGTATGCATGAAATAACACATCATCCTGTAGTAAATCTTATACAGAACACAGCTAATTACACAATTGGAGCATAGTACAAAGCTGAGGTACAGTAACCCAACCTTTCTTGTATCAAAATGTAAGTTTAACATGTAGGACACTTGAAAGCCTGCCATGAACTACTAGATACCGTACTGCTCAAAAAGAAAACCATATCACTAATAGTTGATACATGATTTATATTAACATGTACACAATAAAAGGCAAGTACATAGACTAAATACTGAAAGTAAGCTCCTTATGGACCAGTCCATCAGCATTCACTGACTGGGCTACAGTAAAAATACCAATACATTTTAACAATAGTCCTCAGTAGCGGAGCGTCCATGTGCAGTAGTCATGGGGTAGTTCACCGCCCCCTCCCCCAACGGATTCAAATTGCCTGTGTCCTTTTAAGGTTTTTAACATTATTGAAGCATACTGTAGCTACAGAAGGGTATCTGTACCTACTTCAAAGCACCCCTACAGGTCATACTTGTCCCCTCTGACCGAATTCCCTAGCTCCACAACTGTAGGACTCCTGCATCTTGAACACATGTAATACAGATATGGGTCTAGCCCAGTCAAGGGGCTCTATCACTACCAGGTACTTCTCCCCCCCCCCTCACCTCTCACTCACTGCTCTCCTAGGCAATTAACCATGTCTCAATTACTCTCACTTGAGACCCCCAAGCATGACCACTTTTTTTAACAAGTCTGACACCTTCCCCAGTCCATTCTCTATCCCTACCCCACACCCTTCTTCAAAAAAGTTGTGGATCCAACTTTGCAGTGCATTTGGGAACCGTGTGTTCAATTCCCACAATCAGTCATGCTGAGGGATCCTACATTTGATGAGACATGGTGCTGGAAACCAACAACTTCTCATAAAATAGGAAATAGTAGTAATAGGGGAGGTAAGTACGAGAGAAATACTGTAGATTATCAATATTTTCTACAATATCACGTTTTCTACGTATATTGTTCAAGGGTCAACAATTTTACTAAAAGTGTACATATACTGATATATATATATATATATATTTGTACATTCGATCTTGAATTTTATACCAATCCTAGATAGAGCATAGCCCTTATCAAAGCAGGAAAGGTTCAAAGAA
>WURT03031031.1:0-15268 GCA_009936505.3 Holothuria glaberrima | reverse complement strand
AATGCAAGGGAATTGCAAAGCAGCGAAGCTGCCCGCGAAGTATTCGAGGTTTGCTACATGCTTGGGGGCGGGCTGCGTTGCAAGGCAGGCATGTGCAGCCGTGCTTGACTTTTCATTGCAGTGGCCGAATTTTCGGGTAGCTACTCCAGTTTCGAGTTCCGCGTGAGCTAGGAAAGACGTGCGAGAGCGGGGTTCGAACCGACTGTTGCGGTAAACACTAAGGCCATGTTTGTGAGTGCACACATACATGCTGCAACCCCGCACACAGCTTAGGCGCACACACACACACACACTACATCACCATCGCATAGATTCCTTCTGCCTACGGCAAGGAATCAAAAACAACCAGGGTGTTGTTACACAGGGTTGTTCCTGGAAGGCAAGGGGCCAGTACAACCTTTGCAAAATTATTTTCGTTGCTGCATTGAGGTTTGAATTTCATATTACTCTCTTTGCTCTGTTAACATGAATTTTGCATCAAAGATTTTGTGCCAAATCTTGTAATCATCAAAATTCAATGAAAAGGAATTGTTTACTATTGTGGTTTGTTAAATTTGGTCCACAATAGGAATTTTACATTAGTTTAAAAGACACTGGAAAAAACTGGGAATGCTACTTACCACTTGTGCAGAAATGACATATCCACCATGAACCCCAATAGAAAGTACTAGTTCAGCATGAAGTCTCATTTTGCTTGAAACAGCCTCTTAGAGCACCTTTTTTTTTTGTTTGAAAAGAAAAATTGCCCCTGAAGAGTTTACAGGTTTATGGGGTCCACAGGCCTTATTTTTTGTTGGCAATCATTTTAGGAGGAGGTTGAGTTTCCTAGTATGTTTTATTTTTGTCAGTGTATTTCTGGGGGCAAATTTGGCCATGGGTGACCTTACCCTTGTGTTTTTGTACACTTTGCCATAAAAATATTTACTATTGAAGGAATATACTACTCTGACTGGAATAGTATGGGGGTCACTTAACTTAGCAAGCATTACACTTGGTCTAGCAAGTATTGTGCCTACAATAAAACTAAAATAATAGCTGAGTATCTAGTCTTCACTCAGAGCAGTGTCATAGTCACATGGTTTCTTTGTCAGTATAGGTGAGAATTGAAAGTCACGATATGTTCTGCTGGTTCTCTTGATATATTATTGTATGTTATGGGATATGGGCAGTTTTGTTTCAGTCCCTGCTCAGATTAGTTGTTCTAGTGGGAAATCTACCCAGCCTGGGAAAGGTCAAAAATTATAAATGTGGCCAGGGAGTTAGAGACTACTGGCACAGAACAATGTAGCCTATCTTGTGTTACTATAAGCAACTGTAATACCAGGGAGTTGTTATTCTGAAGGCGATACATTACTTTCAGGTGAGGTTTGTACTGCCAAGGTTACCCAGTAATCTGTGCCTCATATCTGTCATGGCATTGCTATATAAAGACTTTCACTGGATTATGTAGTTCATACAAAAGGGATCTGTTACCTGCTACATCGACAGTAAAACTAGAGGTTTACAGTACTGCCAAAGCATTGCCAGTCACTGAAAAACTAAAAAATACTGCAGCTTTGGATGCTGAGTGACACTGATTAGAGTTTACCAATAAGGGTTTATGCAAAATGTGAACACTGTTAACATATCTGGACTATTTTCAAAATAATTGTGACCAAACTTAGGCTTCTGCCTCTGCAGCTCATTTGCATGACATTTGTTCTTAGAAAGGGGCTCATTTCAATATAGCAGTCATATGGAGTTGCACCTGCCCCTTAATTGGTGGCAGCATAAACATACTCATCAAAGCATTGTACTAAGCCAATTGTGATAGAATTGCTAGACCTGAATGATGGTGGCTAACAAATTGATCAAATTGATATGACATTGAAGTCAATGAATGAAAAAAAGAAATCTCAATCAGGAAATAGAAGCTGACAGTATCATTGATAATCTCCTCAGGTTTAAGTGGGTATTAGAGTATTAGCATAAATTAAACTTTCCATTAAACCTCTTTATGACTAACATCTCCTCAGTAACATGTACACAACAAAGACAAACAGAATCACAAGAACACATTCAGTATATATTCATTCGATTTTACTTTTTTCTGATCACCTTTTATACAAAAGCATGTTTAATTTTTAAAGTACTCAAAACTTCCCCAAATTCCACCATCGCATGCATTTATGACAACTGCTTGAACTTGATGAAAATATTGATATTAATAGTTAACTATGAAACTTTTGCTTCCATTAATACCAATTAATAAATTTGCTAATGCAAAAAAAATACTTTTTCTCAAAAATCACACTCTTGCAAACAACCAAATGATTCAGGTTTATGCAACTTCTTGTTAAACTTTTCATCACTCATTTTACAAAGTACTTTTTGGGGGTTTCAGCCATTTTTGTCAAAAAAATAATGCCAACAGCTCCCAAAAAAGCTATTATTATAAAACAATTAACACTTTCAAGTGCATTGGCCATTTCAGGTTCTTCTACAATTATTTCATGTGTGAGTTCTTTTAAGTATTAAAACAAATATGTCACATTATGACAATTGTAACACAAATGCTTCTTTTGTAAATATCATAAAACTGCAAAATCTTGTGAAACTTTTAAGAGGACTAACAGTATGCACAACATGTATTTACAGTAAATTGCAAAATAGTTTAGAAAACTTAATATTTCATTATTTGTCATATTTGGTGGGAAAAGTTATAATTTTCAGTCCTGCGTAGTGAAAGCTGTCTCATGTGCACAAGCTGAGGAGAGTCTGATTTTTAAGGCTATAGTGTGTGGAATTTATTCTGACAAAGTCCCAAACAAGTTGAAGAGCTAATATTCTGAGGGAACAAGAGGTAATTTACTGATCTTCTCCTTCATATAATAGACTCAATACAAGTATCCATAGGTAGTGATTCAAGTGATCTAAAAATGGCAACACCAACAAAATATTCCCTGGCTCAGTATTAACTTACTACAAGCAGTGTTTTTTTTTTTTTTTTATTGGGGGGGGGGGTTCTTTCAGAGGAGTTGACTAAATTTTTCAGGGGAGGCTATGGAGATCTTACTTTTACAGGGGAAGGGATGGATATCTCCTTGACAGTAATGTATTAACTTCAAAAAAGAATGGATGCTTGTGTTTCACTGGTAAAGGTAAAACAGACAACACAGGCATGCCAGTTGTGGTTCCTTATTTTGTTTGTTGTTTTTACAAAGATGGAAGAGTCCATGTGCCATATGCACAGCTGAGGTAGTAAAGCAGTACAATAACAAAGTACACTGACCATCGCAAACACTCTACAATGTATGCTAAGACAGTAACTTCTTGTTTTATACAACCATGATGACCCATACCACATATAAATACCCATAAAACTTATTGTTTGTGGACATTACAAACAAATTTATATTCACAAAATGTTATCTGATGAACATTTTACCTTAGTATCAGTTTTAGAGTTAAGGCAATTGAATTAAATGCACTTTTATGAAGAAACTTACACTACAGAAGCCTGAAATGTGACAATTTACCCCATTTATGTGTTATGCATTCCCCCTTAAATCAAGTGACATGCAACTTTATGTACAAATGTTTCAACACCAGGCCTCACTTCAAAAAACTGGGTCAAACAATGACCTTTTAGTTTTTATAGAAAAAGACAGCAAAGTCTTAAAAGAAAAACCAAATAGCAGCTTCAGTTCTATATTTTGAGAAACTTTGATATACAAGAAATTCACTACAATTGACCAAAATTGTACTAATAACTTGAATTTAGATTTATTTTCTGTAAAATTTTACTGTTTTACCATGACTTTTCAACAGTTTTCTGTTTTGAAATGAAGCCATTCATGGTTTCTAAAGTCTAACAAGTACAAAGTACCATTCTCAATTCCATTTCAAAAACTTGTGGCCGATGATCAATCAAGACTCATATTACTGTTAAAATAGACTTAACATGGTGAAATAAAACACAACACCAAATTCCAAACAAGCTGAAGCATCAGTAACCTGCCTCCACACACAGCTTCCACTTAATGTCTTGTTGCAAAATTTGCATACAAAACAGGCTTAAATAGAAGCATTTTTGACAATTTTCACTTTCTTGGCATTATACCTTGAATTTATGATCAACTTTGTTGGACACAATTCCACATATTTCAGTGTAAGGAATGAACTTCTACTACTGGTAAGAACTAAAACATGTTTCCCTAAATCATTCATCACCAACTATCCTGTAATCCTACTTATCACAACATCTCTATAGGCCCACAAGGCAAAACCTTCACTTATACAGGATTTTCCAAAGTTTGAAAAAAAAAAATGCCTATGTACTCTACTCACTTGTCACAACACCTTTATATGGCAGGTACTCTACATTTCAATCTGGCAAAGACAAAAAGATTATCACTTAGAAAGTTGGAATGATTACTGTTCTTTTTTTGTATAGGAGACCTGTTAAATTGCTATTTACAAAATGTGAAATTAATGGCTAAGTTGCACATACATCTGCCAGAAACCAACACACACAAAAAAAAAACATTAACATGCATGGAAGTAGCCAACACCAAGGGCAGAAAGCATCCACTTTTTCACTCTTAGCAAAACATAAATTTACATAAAGATTTCAGAGGAAATTTGCAATATACCAAACTATGTACAATTCTTGCTTGATTCTCAAAAATAGATATTTTTATGTTTTATGTACATTTCATCCTTCACTTCACAGGCAAGCTTATCTGCTTCCTTGACAAAATAAATATCACCTCTGAACCAAAGCAACTGTTCTTGGAAATTCAAACTTTCATGTGATAATACTACAATTTTAAATTGTTTGTTTCTAAATATCACAGCTAGGTTAATACATGGATCCTGGCTAAGCCCTGGTCCCATATGTTTGGTGAAATACTGTAGTACACTGAGGTCATGGATTTTATAGTTCATCTTTGAGTCATGGGTAGGCCATGATTGTGTATCACATGCAATCTTGTAGTAAATATATGACCCAGCATACATCTTATGTCAAGCAACACACATCAATTCTCAGAGATTTATGATAAACTGAAAGGCTTACATGTGAAAATTTCAAGGCATTAATGCCATGCATTTTTGATATTCTGCCATATTACCTAAATTTGACATTTATCCATTGTTATTTACACTATCACAAACTGGTGTAGAACATCACCAAACTAGACAAGGTCATTAACCTCATGCAACACAAACTGTGGGGAATTATAATCCTGTGGTGCTGCCTAAACTAGTTAGGTAGTTAGGGT
Organism: Holothuria glaberrima; assembly: GCA_009936505.3. Lineage (NCBI taxonomy): Eukaryota > Metazoa > Echinodermata > Holothuroidea > Aspidochirotida > Holothuriidae > Holothuria > Holothuria glaberrima. Next base: position 10,004 of record WURT03031031.1, on the reverse strand, counting down.
ATATGATATCTTGCAAAAATGTCTTACGACATTGGTCTAAACAAAATGTATACAGTTACCAGGGGCATACAGGCTATTGTGAAGATGTGGCATTTGCTGCACTGGCTGTTTGGTTTAGGGCTATGGTAGTTTCAAACACTCAATTCTCCCCTGGCTGTGAAACACCTCAAAACAAGATTACATATTTCAAAGTGCTGCATTCAAGTACAAATGCAACATTCATGCTGAGAAATAACCCATTAGACTTGGGTAGCTTCCAAAGACCTGTTGACTGCAGGCCTGGCAGGTTCTTCCATTTGGTCAACTCCCTTAACTATTTACATCCTCTCACACCTCAGGTAAACAATAATTGAACTGCCCCTTTGTTTACCTATTTTGTACCTAATCATACAAGTGTCTCAGTTTCCATGTGTAGCCTGTTCATGCAAATGTCTGTGATCATGCATCGTCCAGGGTCTCCTGGCAAGGTGTTTGTAAATGAACTCTTGCAGCTCACTGAGCCTGATGTATTTGCAGAAGAGATAAACCACTGAGCTCAGTGCTTTTGCATAGGAGGCAAGAAAGATATTGTTAGAGTGAGATGACGGCTATAAATGGAACTTACATTTGCAGCAACCTAACTGTAGTGGGGAAAGTTTCATCATGTTTCCAACAATAATCAATAGAACTGGAAAGATCTTTTACCTCTTATCCAACTACAGTAACTACTTGAATAGCAACAACATCTTGTCATACAAGTGGCAACTACTAATTAAGAGTACCATGCAAACTTGTAATATATCTGGAGAAAAGCAAAAGTACTAGTATTAGTTCAGTACAGGCCATCGTAGCTAAGCTGGTTGTAACAATGATATCACAGGCACATTCAGGACCAACAGGTTTTACCCTACCCCTTTCTTCTTGAACATTTCTGATTGTCTATGTAAAACCAAAACCAGTTCATATGTATAGATCCTGAAGCAGTTTCAACTGAGGGAAAATACAGTCAAGTACCCCAATTTGGATAAGTGTAGTAGAATACCCTCTTTCATGAATGATAACATTTTGCTTAGTGAATTGTGAAATTTACAATGAGTAACTGCTTTGTTTAACTAGAATATGCAATATTTAAGTCTTGAAATATCATGAAAGATACTTGGAAGACAAAAAAGAAATTTGTGAAGTTTTATCTGTTGTTTCAAACCAAGTTTGGGGTGACTGATTATGCCTTTTAATTGTCCAAAATATTTTTGAAGTATGTAAAAGTAATGTTAAATTATTTTCCTTCCATATTACCTGCATCACCTCCTACCATTTGTTAGTCATTTCCACTAAGATCAGTGGCAGATGGAGTCCCTCATCCTCAACTGCCACTGACTTAAAGGGAGATGGCAGTCCCCCCCCCCCCCAAGTTTTATCTTCTCTTTTTTTTGCTCACAAGTATTTTTCATTATGTTTCAAACATTGAATATAGAAGGAAAACCCAAGTTTTCCTGCATGAATTTAACAATCGAGTATCAAACTTATTTTCACATGATTGATGAGAGCCATTCCTGAACTACGATGACGGGGCACACTCATTCAAATTGAGGGAATGCATTTTCCCTTTAAAGATTAATTTTCAGGAACAAACTGTAATTGGAAGATCTGCATGACAACTCAACCTTTCAGGAAGTTTTACATAGTGTAGTTTCTATTAAGGGGAAACTAAAGGGCAATTCCCCTAAATGTTGCATAATGAAACATCAGCTACTTAAAACAACTCTCATTTCATTTATAGGTATCTGTCTTGCTGTTTTAGAACAAATACAACATATTAAATGTAATCCAGATAGGGGATATTTTGCCTCAATTAAAAAATTAGACAAGAAGCCATAACAGAGGCACACTGGTATAGTATAAAGCCATGGAGCTAAAATATCCTTAGGCATATTGTTAGCTCCATAATGATACACAACAGCAGCATACTGGGATACAACATTGCATTTAATACTTTCTCAAACTTAAAATGGAATGTTACAGGAAATGATCAGCAACACTTACATGTGGGTCTCCAAAGGCTCATTCATTTTTCAACATTTATCCCCATTATAAAATATAAATGAACATGACATGCATACAGCCATATATGATCCATTTACAGTTGATATCGGCAATAAATTGTGAAGTATGAACCACCTATAATTTAGTAACATATTTTAGCCCTGGCAATACCCAATACTTGCATCATTCAATCAGCTACTGCACTGTTGTTGAAAGTTGTAGGTCTTGCACCAGTTGTTCTTGGTCTCCCAGAAAGAGGAATTCAGCCCAGGTGCAGCTCCAGTTTTAAAGGCTTGGCTGGAAGCCTAACAGCCCATGCCTCTGGAGCCTGGCTGACAGCAATCACCTTTTCTTTTCTTTTCCTTTCATCATGCATCCTCAGAGTGATACAGTTACTGAGTCCTAGCCCTCTCCCTCCAGTACATAGCAGTCACAGGGCCCATTTCAGTTGCAACCATGCATGCATTGAGGATTTTACACTGATCCCTTTGTCACTGGTGCTGTTCTGCTTAGAAACATTTAACAGGAAAATTCATTGTGCAACTAGTGTAGCAACTACGTTGTAGTGCATACATATAGTTATTAAACTCATCTGTGTTTGGGCTGGGACTCGTAGCAATTGCATATCTACTGAAATTATCTAAAACCTTCCATACACTAACTAGACACCTCCCCATGTGTAATCCTTTGAATCTCATTATACATGTCAGTATGTAGCTTAATTATATCCTGCTAACAAACATTACCTGGTAGTAAATGCTAAACAGATCTAAAGCACAAATTGGACCCTGCAACTGATTCATATTTTTCAAATAACATTACATATTTCTGACAATTTTGAGAGTATATGGCTGAATGAAGCAGCTATTCTCATAATTAAAGTGCATTAGCTGGAGAAGATTTAACTGATTGGTTGGTACCACTGGCATATAGACTACAAACAGGATAGTAACACTTTGAACTTCTTTTGGAATACTGGTTTGGCCTACAGGTCATCCATTTTTCTTATCTATTCATGACTGCACAACACATTCTCTTCACTCAAAATCGAGCTCAGGGTTACCTCTGAAACATGATTTTCGTATAAATATCAGGTTTATAATTCCAGTTAGCCTGCTTCAGTCATAACAGACCATGCAAAACACGCAAAAAGAGGCAATTAATTTGCTTCCCTTTTTACAGCTTTGTGTTCATAGGGAAATTGTTTGAACAGTTTTGTTGCTCTCCTTACCACTGTATTGCCATTTACCTCAACTGGTGGTTTGATTTTCGATGATACGATGGGTATTAAAGTTAGCAGAAAATGTATCTCTCTTGCATTAATCTTTGAGTCTCATGGAGTGATCCATAATACACGTTTTTTTTTCACTGTTAACTAAAAATGCATACGTGGGTCTTTGACCCACACCCCCTACCCTCTCCACATCCTCATCCTCCTTCAATGTCCTGTACTCTTTCAAAAATGATGTAGGAAGAATGAATCATCTACATAATTCTACTTCCTCTGCAAAAGTCTCCCTAGAAACCCTAAATATCTTCCATCAAATATTTGAGATAAACAAGTTTCTAGCAGGTCCCTTTTAAAGTTTTAAAAGTATAAATGAAATCCCCTTTTAATAGGTGGTGTCATGTCAGCAAGCTGCAAATATTCACTTCAGCTAACTCTAACTGAAGTAAACTAGCTTCTTAAATTACTACACATCTGGCAAAAAAAAAAGTAAAATGTTGCACATATTGGTGGCTGTGACCTATCAAAGTGACCTCATAGGTCACAACAGCTGCAAAGATTTTCTAACAGTAAACATTTAATCAAGTCTTGTCACATAATCATTGCCAGCAAACTTGCCAACATGTCAGTCACTTAATATACTTCAGTTGACACCTAACCCCAACCACTATATGTGACAGATTCCCTACTAATCACACCCACTCTATTCCCATCTGGGGTGAGGGGAAGGGGTACATCCCACTGCCAACCACACCCTTAAACTTCCTAAGTACTCTTGCTTTCTGGTGTGTTGGTTGTGCTATCATTGTTCATGTATCTGAACAAAATAATTCTTACTGATGCAGCTGCTTGTAGATAAAGAAATTCAGCAATAGCAACCAACCCGGTCTCAGTGCAAATGTAAGTAAAACCGGCTGAATTTCATGCCAGCCCAAAAAATTTCTTAATACAAAATGGTGGGTATGACGGGGCCTGATAGAGGCACAGCTCTAAGTGGTGCAGTGGCTACAGAATAGTTCATATATATAAAGCCTCATCCTCTATGTATAACCATGCACACTGGTGTGTGCTTCCTGCACTACACAGGGGTACCGCAGGGTGTCTCTGTAAACTGAATGGAATCCACTATCACCTCTGGTATGGGTGATGGCCTGTCTTCTGCCTGAGTACTCACATGCGGGTTTAGTTTTTTCAGAAGCAACTTGGGGCTCCACTTGGCATGGTTGTCTTGAAGTTTCTCCTTGCAGTCCACTTCCAGTAAAGGACAGCTTGAACTTGTAGACTGTTGACGCTGGTTCTTGCCATGTGGGCTGATGAGTGGTTCCTCGGCGGATGGTTCCTCTGCAAAGCCGTTTACTTTTAATGGCTGATCAATCTCTGCAGTGAACACACTATTGTCATCAACCTCCGGGGAAGCAGCTGCACTTGTAAGGGTGGAATCATTGTGATTATTGGTGTTTTGACACATCTCGACATATTCTGACTTCCCCATTGGACCTTCTCCATTTCCTTCATTGTCATTATTGTTACCATTCAGTGGTAACAATGGGGCTCTGGTACCATTGGAAATGGTGATACCATTGTTTACAGAGCCATTTGGAAGAGGTTGGTTGACAATGTTTTTTTCAGAAAGTGGTATTTTTTTCTCACCCCTGGCCCACTCTTGTATTTCAGTCCCCAGTGAAGGGGTGCAGTCCATTTCACACTGGAGGGGAACTACCTCACCAGGAATGAAAGGAGGCACCTTTCCTGGTGGGTACAGTTTGTATGGGTTTCGACTGGCCGCACTATCATTTGATCCTTTGCGAATGCCAATTGGTAGTGTACTGTGGCAAGTAACAGAGCTTCTGCGGGTAACACGTATGGAATGGCTTTCTTGCCAGCGACGATATTTTCGCTTGAGAAGGTTGACAACCTGAGAACAAAGGAAGCAAAAAAGTTCCCTGTGATCATATTTTAAAGATCAGCTCATCTAATAAAGATGTGCATGTTAAATAGGTTATAGAGGAAAAACATGAAATATCATGTGAAAAAAAACCTTCATTAGGGGGAAATTGTACATAAGGGGAAAAAGTCATTTCCCCTTAACGTTTTCACACACTTTTTATAGGGAATAAGTAAATGTATGGTAACGTCCTTTCAACCACACAATCCTTTCAAATCACACGCTTTTTATATAGGAATACGTAAACGGATGGTAACGTCCGTTTCACCACATGATCTATATATGAAATTACTTCAATGTTGACCAAGTTATGGACACGTATATGTAAACACATATGGATGGTGGGCCATTGAAATAAGGTGATTATGTCTCAAACACCATAGGGGAAATACATGCTTATGTATTTTATTGTTTCAATTTCCCCTAAACGAAGTAACCGCGGTATCGTGATTTCCCCCAATGTTACGGATATATCTATATATATATATATATATATACATAACGCTAATTCCTACCATACAGGGAAATCAATATATCGCGGTTTCATTAAGGCGAAAAAAAAACAATAAAATACATTATAAAATATTTCCCCTTTTGGAAACCAGATATATGACGTTTTTCAATGGCCCACCATCCGTACGTGTTAACATATGGGTACATAACTAGGTCAACATTGAAGTAATATTGCATATAGATCATGTGGTGAAACAGATATTACCATCCATTTACATATTCCTATACAGTCACTGGTAAAATGCTGTCTTAAGGTGTTGGAAAAATACAGTTTTGTGTTCATATTTGATCTTGGGAATTCATTGGAAATTTGCGTTTTGACCTTTGCAGACCCCAGATGACGATCTTGTAAATTATTGAAAATTTTTGCTTTTTGACCTATGGTGACCCGAGATGAAGGTCTTGGAAATTCTTGGAAGATTTTGCTTCTTGACCTGTGGTGACATACCTCAGGTTAAGATATTGGGAAGTTTTCCTTTTTGACCTCTGGTGACCCCAGATAAAGTCTCGGTTTTCATAGTCTGACCCCTGGTGACCTTTGACATCCACCAAACCTAATAGGGGGCTTAGTCTCACGATAACACATCTGAATACTGAAAAATAAAACCAAGCTTTTTACATCAAGATATTGTGTTAACAAGGTTCTCAGAGTTTGACCTCGGTGACCTGGAATGACCTTTGACCTCCACCAAAACCAATGAGGGTTCTCTCTCTTACTAAAGGGATCAACATACTAAGTATGAAATCAATCCAAGCTTTCTACCTCGAGATATCATGTTAACATTGTTTTCAGAGTTTGACCCCTGGTGACCCCACATGAACTTTGACCCCTACCAAAAACAATAGGGTTCTTCCTCTTACCATAACTCACATACTACGTAGGAAATCAATCCAAGCTTCCTACTTCGAGATATGGTGTTAACATGGTTTTCGGAGTTTGACCCCCGGTTACCCCAGATGACCTCTGACCCCTGCTAAAAACAATAGGGTTCTTCCTCTCAACATAACGCATCTACATATTAAGTATGAAATCAATCCAAGCTTCCTAGCTTGAGATATCGTGTTAACAAGGTTTTCAGAGTTTGAACCCTGATGACCCCAGATGACCTTTGACACCCGCCTAAAACAATAGTGTTCTTCCTCTCACCATAACTTATCTACATAGTATGTATGAAATCAATCCAAACTTCCTTTGAGATATCTGGTTAAAAAGGTTCAGACTTTGACCCCAGTGACCCCAGATGACCTTTGATCCCTGCCAAAAACAATAGGGTTCTTCCTCCTACCATAAGGTATCTACATACTAAGTATGAAATCAATCCAAGCTTCGTACCTTGAGATATCGTGTTAACAAGGTTTCGGAGTTTGACCCCTGTGACCCCAGATGACCTTTGACCCCGCCAAAAACAATAAGGTTCTTGCTCTTACTATAAAGCATCTGCATACTTAGGATAAAATCAATCCAAGCTTCCTAACTCGATATATCGTGTTAACAAGGTTTTCCGAGTTTGACCCTTGGTGACCCCAGATGACCTTTGACCCCTACCAAAAACAGTAGGGTTCTTTCTTGCAATATGGGTCATCTATGCACCAAGTTTGACAACTGTCAGACTTTCCCTTCTAGAGATACCATGTTGTCAAACAAAGTATCACAAACACACACATACACACACGCACATACATACACATGCCATCATGAATGCATAGGTTTCTCTTATCATCGAAACCAAAAAGCGTGTGATTTCGCAACGTTGACTTGAGTTTTTCCCCTTTTAGATGATTTCCCTTTTTAGGCAGGGTTATTCATACAATGTTTTCCCTAAATCCCAAGTTAGCAAAATATATTAAAAGTTGACATTTATTTTTTTCAAAGAGGTCTGAAAAAATGGATGGATCATCTCAGCACATACATTTTGAAAGAAAACAGTATTTGAGTAGAAGACTTCATTATGCATATAATGAACAAACTGTGACAATACTTCCCTTAAAATTTGACACATTAAGAAATGTTATGATTGTTGACTTAATTTATAATGGGGAAAGTGTGGGTGGACAAATTATAAGTTACTAAGCAGTAATTTCTCTCTTTAAAAAGCTTATTTCTTGAAAATAGAGACCTGTGAAGTGGATCAACTGTTATTCTATACCCATCAACCAAGGTTTTAAGTGTAATTTTCTGCAATGCAAAGGAAATAATTACCTTTAATAGTAGTTTTTGTTACAAGTAACAACTTACAAAATACCTCATGCATACTAACAAAAGCCATGACGGTTAAAAATTAAACAGCGCTGGATGGAGAACATTACAAAATTTTCTTGCTGAAGAAATAAGGAAATGTTTATGTTAGCTAGTTGCACAGACTCCATATGAAACAGAAAATAGGCACTGGGACAATACATACGACTGTAGGGAACATTGCTTTGGAAAAAGTATTTTGTAAATGATAAATTAACATTCAGTTGCAGAGCTGCCCACCTTGCATAATGAAAAAGAGGAACACCACCTCACCGCGCTCGGAGCACTACATGGTTTTCCGAGGCAGAGGTTACTTAAGCATAAACCTTCCGGAGGGACCAAACACCAGTGGACCCCAACCCCTGTAGCATTCTATCTTTCAAGGAGTCCTAAAAATAATTTTCTGTAATGCATTCAGCAAAATAAAAAACATAAACCTAGGCCTAGCTTATAGGCCCCTATACATTAGACAGTGCTTTTCAAAATTGAGTCCATTTCTCCCAACTGTTGAGTGGCCATGGCCTGCATCTTTTAACTATGGCACAGATTCTGTTAGGCTATAGCCTATGCTAGCTTATGCTGTACAGACTGCAGGCTATGCAATTTTCAACCACCCCACCCCTTGTCGAGTGGAGAACTGTACACTAAAATGCATTATATAACGTAATATGAACAATCCTAGGCCTAACTGTTATCTGTTAGGCCAAGGCTAGGGCTGGCAACACTGAGTTACTAGCCCAGCTACTGAAGATGGTATCCTAACACTGAGCATGAAACACATTTTTTTATTGTATTTTTCAGAATTTATCAAATTGTACATCAATTCTCTTCCATATTCAGTACAAAGACCAAGTCTTTCATATAGCACTGAAATAACCTAACAAATGTTACTAAGATATCCGTGAACACACTTTAATATGTTTCACGCCATTGGTACACATACAGTAGGACTATCAGTAAACATCACACTTGGTAAAACATGGCATTACTTCCTAGGTGAGCACTTTCTCACAAACCTGTTAAGGGCAAATAAAGTTTGCCATCAGTCTAAATTGAACAAACTACCAACCTTGCTAGGCTTCGCTGTTCACCCAGGGAGCTGTAGCAAGCTACCTGGTTCAACCACATGCTACAACATTGTACTGTACGTTATGCATGCTAGCTGCAATGCTGCATACCATGCAGTGTGGACCAGTACTGCAGTTTTAAGGTAGCCATAGAAGCAAGGATATATATACCACAGAGAAAGCTACTCTACAAGAAAATCGTAGCTATATCACTTCCAAAGTATACCTTGTGCACTACAGTAAACAAAGAAGGCTACATGTTTTCTATGCTTGAAAGTTTACAATTGGTAAGCTCTGCAATGGGTTTCTCTGCATTATACTTCTGTGGTGACTGTTGTGTGTGCTACTTAACAATCAGAGTAGGAGTTACTACAACTTACAAGACAAAGTTACCTACAAGTACAATGAGGAGCCATTTGTGCAGAAAATCGGAACACTAGGAACAACCAGAATGCAAAAATGCATTGAGGTTTCGATGATACATACTGTATATGTTTTATTCGCAATAATGCCATGTTATCCCATCTTTTTTAGTCACTGGCAAAATGCTATCTTAAGGTGTTGGAAAAATACTTTTGTGTTCATATTTGATCTTGGGAATTTTGGGGAAATTTTGCATTTTGATCTTTGCAGACCCCAGATTCTTGAAAATTTTTGCTTTTTGACTCATGGTGACCGGAGATGAAGGTCTTGGGAATTCTTGGAAAATTTTGCTTTTTTACCTGTGGTGACTTCAGGTTGAGATCTTGGGAATGCTTAGAAAATTTTCCTTTTTGATCTCTGGTGACCCCAGAAAAAGTCTTGGTTTTCAGAGTTTGACCCCGGTGACCGCAGGTTAAAATCTTGGGAACTCTTGGGAAATTTTCCTTTTTGACCTCTGGTGACCCAGATAAAGTCTTGGTTTTCAGAGTTTGATCCCTGGTGACCCAAGGTGACCTTTGACATCCACCAAACCCAATAGGTGCTTAGTCTCACTATAACACATCTGAATAC
>WURT03031020.1:0-15268 GCA_009936505.3 Holothuria glaberrima | reverse complement strand
TGAATTAGAAGTTAAATTTTTTGTTGTTCTTTTGTATCTTTGTAGGATATGTCTGCATATGTCAAGAAAATTCAGTTCAAGCTACATGAAAGCTATAACAATGCCATCAGAGGTAATTCACTATTTTCCAATACAGAGTTCAGTATATGCGAATGTGGATCAGTTTCAAAAGATGGGGGGAGGGGAGGGAGTTACAGTAGCATAGTGTCCAAAACAAAGCTACACATTCCTAGAGATGCAGTAATATTGTCAAAGGACTGTATAATACAAAGATACATATGTGGAGGACAAAGAAGTAGTCAAACAGACTTCTTTATGATGTTGCCAATTGTTACTGTATATTGGAATAGTGACATAATATTGGCAAGTGATTGAAAAAAGATGATCCACACTATAACAGTACCCTACATCTTTTGAATTTTCTGTCTGTGATGTCAATCAAAGAGCAGTCACCACCAATTGAGAATTTTAGTTAACCCCTAACCAAAAATGAACTTGTGGTGATGGGTGTCTGTCTTTGATTTGAAACTGCCATAGTGTAAAGTATATGAAAGGATTGTAACGTTGCAGGGTTGTTCATTGCTACCCTTTGAAGCTATCCTTTGTAAAATTGAAAGAGCGCCACCACAAGGACAACATAGTGAGGAGAGAATGTCTGTGCTACACTGTCTTTTGATTGGCAGTCTGTATTATAGATACATTAATTGAACCTTGCTGACAAATGATGAAGCATCCTAAAAAGCTCAATAGGATTTAGTTCCATGTCTTCTTAACCCAGGTAGACTAAATGTAAAGTGAGGATTATATGCTTAAGCAAGAAAATATTTTCCTCTTTGAAGGGCAAAGCATAGTGATTTGAAGTTAAGTATACAATAGTCGATTGTATTTTCTTTCTTTTCAGCTGTTACAAAACCTCCATTTGAGATAACTGAGACAGGGTGGGGAGAATTCGAAGTCATCATCAAAATATTTTTTGTTGATCCAAATGAGAGGCCTGTGAGTGCTTTGTATTTGTAAACTGAAAATCAGTCACCGATTGTAAAACAATCATGAAAAAAAAATCTTTAGTTTTTAAATTACAGACGGAAAGGAAAATGTACTCAGACTATTATATATTGTAGGGCAACTGTAAGAACTTCTACATCTCTTGACCTCACTGAGGGTGATAAGGTGCTGCATGATATCCCCTCCCACCTTGCCCATCCAGCGGACATGTATTGCTCCTGCACCCACACTGACTGCATTCGCAATACGAACGTCTGTGATCTTTTGCAAGAAATCTTTGTCGAACTGCATAAAAACTATGATATTTACTTTTCATGTATACGATCACAATATTACACAAGTCATAAATATTCACTGCAAAATCAACTAAAGCAAGTCTTATTACCATGCAGTTCCAACGAACACAGTCAATGGAGTTTTAGTGTGTGGTTTGCCCTCGCTTTAAACTCACTCAGTTGAGTAGTCCCATTGACTTACTGTGTGAAAGTGAGAAGGCCGTAATATATGGTTACAGTTGAAGCTTCGAAGGGTGATATGAATATTTATGTGTGGGAACCAACCAATGATTTGAGAGATAACTTAAAGTTAGGCTCATGAATGTAGTGAAACTGTATGATATCTGTCGTTGTTCACAGGTGTTAGAGTATGTACATGGAGAGATGTACATATTCAAAATCTGCTGTAAAGGTAACTCCATCCCCTCCCCCAGCCTAGTAAATTGTTTTTCGTTTGTGTCATTTATCAGCTTAGAAAAAGAGGAATCCTGCATCCATAGAAATGAAGCAAATACTGAATTGATTCATATTGTACTGTTTTCCATTACATTGTAGTGTAGTGTGGTGTAATGTAGTGTAGTGTAGTGTAGTGTAGTGTAGTGTAAGGTGATACTGTAATTCTGTATAATTGTACAGTAAAAGTCAGTGTTTCTGTGACAACCCAGTTGGCACAGTACATTGTAAACATATGATAGAATTCAATGTGTTTTTGTGACACACAGTTTCAGTTCATTTTATTTTACTGACAGGTAACCTTGTATCATTTCCTAAAACTCTTTCAAACTGAGACTAACTTGATGCTGGGAAAGAAGACACTTGTATCTGAACACTATGATGAAATGGTTGGTATTTTATGAAGAATTTTTATGAAGAATACTCGCTGTAGAATAATGTCTGTGCTAGAGCATTGTTGTATGTAGACTTAACTGATATTACTGATACTAGTATTTCGATTCCCAATATCGGCAGATGCCAATCCACCACAGTCAGTTGAAAAATGGGCACACTACACCTTTGGCTATTGTGCATTTACGCTAAGTTTGTGTCATTTCCATAAAGTCAAACATATTTAAATAGTGTGACTTTTGTATGACATAAAGGACAAGATATATTGTTTATCATAATGTTGGCCTTTTTGGTAAATTTTACGTAGGATGATCATGGGGAATATGGGCAATAATATAGTATTGAATATATGAAGATTTGTCCATAATTATCTAAGAGATATATCTAGTCTTTTTTTGTTGATAATTAGCTGTGCTTCTACTGCTTTACATAATGTACATATATGTCATATCTGGTGCCAGAAAAAGATAAGGAGGGACCTTCTGTGTGTGGTATATGCAGTGTTTCCAGATTGTGCACTGTGCAGCACTACACCAGGCGTGCCCAACCAGTCGGTCTCGGTCTACTGGTAGACAGCGGACTAATCCCAAGTCGACCGCGAGGGGTGTTGGAAAAAATGAAAAAAAAAAAATCAGATTTTTAGTGGTAACTGTATGTTTTGTATTGTTATAATAAATTGAGAACCTAGCTGACGCACGGTTAGCCATCTATAGTGCATAAAATCGGCATACATTAAGAGTACTGTACTACCAGTGCACATTTACTACAATATTTAGTCACGCTTACTAGCTGCAGCCTTCCGGGTTTCTTCAGTGCCATTATTAGTGACAAATTTGCCTACAAATGTGTGAACTTAAAGGAAGATATCTCTGTGGAAAGTCACATGTGACAAAAGTATTAAAAAAAGAGCATGGTTTTCAATGCAAAATTCATTTCACAAATGATCAGACCATGCATGACGTAGGTGTGAGATATTTGATGTTAGGTTGACCATATGTAGCTGACATTTGTTTACAATATAATTCTAACAATTGGATGAAATAAATGTGAATAATTTGGTTTTCTTTGTTCATATGTGTGTCCAAAAAAAAAGGGTTGACAACCTCCCAATTCTGTCACATTTTACAAAAAAAAAAAGTAAAATCCATCTTGAGAATAATAAAAACACCTGATAAAATTTATGTGAAACTTAAGAAAAGTGAGAGGAACCTCTTGACAAGAGCAATTTATCATAAACGGAGGATATCTTGGTGTAGAAAGCAACGAGATACTGCCGTAGGGGCCAGAGTTGTAATTTTCATTTGCATTAAGTAATCCTAGACAATAGTGCAAATTGTGCAATGTCTCTTTAATTGTGGTATAGGCATTTTCAACATTACTCACAAGCCAGTCCCTTGGTTGGTCTCATCTGTTTGAATAAGAGACATGTTTGGAAGAGAGAATCAAACTAAAGGATACATCTACTTCATGTTGCCGTGTTCTGATGCAATGAAAATGGACTCAGGAAATTCTTCAGGCCATGATCATTGTGGGAGGTTCTACTCTTCTGACCGTGTATATTTTATTTGGATAATTTAGCTGATATTAGTGTAAGCTGTGAAACTAATTAGTCCAGTGGTTGAAACCTTTAGACTAAGCTGGTTCACAGTTTAGTAGATTTACTCACAAGCCAGTCCCTTGATTGGTCTCATCTGTTTGAATAAGAGGCATGTTTGGAAGAGAGAATCAAACTAAAGGATACATCTACTTCATGTTCCCGTGTTCTGCTGCAATGAAAATGGACTCCGGAAATTCTTCAGGCCATGATCATTGTGGGAGGTGCTACTCTTTTGACGTGTATATTTTATTTGGATAATTTAGCTGATGTTAGTGTAAGCTGTGAAACTAATTAGTCCAGTGGTTAAAACTTTTAAACTAACCTGGTTCACAGTTTAGATTTTAATGAAGCAGCAATTGTGGATTTACCACCTTATTAACTAACCTTCTCATCAAAACTTTCCAAGTTTGAGTGAAAATGTTACAGTGGAAAGTCACTTGACACAATGTTATGTTCAAAATACTTAGCCCCAACCCCCCCCCCCCACCCCACAGACACAGAAATGTAGGGACCCTTCGGAGAAAGGGTTGTATGTGGTACCCTATGGCAAATTGTAGAGTCACCATTGGTTTGTACGTTTAATTTTGTCAAACATGCAGCCCAGATTGCAGAAAATACCACTTCCCATGCCATGTAACTTATATGTTAGCATTCTTTGTTTTGGGGTCTCATATTTCAGAATTTAACATTTCCAAAAATGAAAAATTGTTTGGAAGAATATGTCTATAACAAATGCACATTTTTCAAAGCAAGACTCTGTGGGCACATGGTACATGCACATGTATGTTACTCTAGTGTGAATCTATTAACACAATGTGTTACTAGTGCAAAAGTACAGTGATTTTCAGTCAATAAATCTGAAGAAAATTCCATTTTCACTGTTAGATCATGCCTTGTTTGACCCCATTGAAACCAAAGCTTACTTTAAAAGGGCTTGGACCAGGCACCGGTCCACATTTTGCAATGAACCGCTAAAACTCCTTGAATGCTCTGGTGTCACGAGTTACCAGATGTACATCAAATATGTGAAACAAGCCTGTGCCCTTGTGTCAGTGTGCCATGTAAAAGAAATTTTATCTGCACATATGAAGGAAAATGCTCGCTAAGTAATAACATCCTAAGTTTTGTTTTTGATACATTTAGAATATGACTGCACATTGCACAAAAATCACAAATTGCCTGATTCCATATTTTTGAGTGCTACATATCAGAAATCATGGGGTCAATTTCACCTGGCACTTGTATAAAGAAAGACTTGTTGATTTAAACTGATTTCTTGTTCCCCCTCCCAGTAGTGTCCAAGATTTGTCCCCTACTGTACCTTCCTAGTTGATTTTCCCTGGATGCTTAGTTTATGTCTTATACTTATCTTGTCAAGTTTTCTTTATTTGAAAGAGTTATTTTTCATATTTGTAAAGATCCTTCACTTACTTTATATTTTCCTGTCCTTTTGAAATATCAGATTAAATTTCTAATCTATATAATCTGCATGAAAGCACAAAATGAACAGGTATGGCTCTTTTGTGAAGTGTCATGGGGGTAATCATTGTCAACCCCTTGATATGTTCCTCCAAATGACCTTATTCAGTTGTATATTTTGAAGTTGCAAGATTAGGAAGGATGATTTATTGTCCGTGCACTTGAATGGAACATATTATTCTCCTTGGTATCATTTTACAGTATGACAAGGCATTTTGTTGTTCTTCATGTGTGGATAATATATAACGGTGTGTGAATTTTTTAACGTCTGTACTGAACAAACATTATGATGAAGTTTGATATTATTGGTTGTAATGGTTGTGCCAGATGGGGGAGGTTTCCATTGCTTGATATGAATAAAAAGTTTAATTTTGTGAACCGCAGTCAGCATTATTTCTTGTTTCTTCATGCTTTTAGATATTTCAAGATCCTACTTTGATGATGCAGCAGCTTCTGGTGAACACAAGGCCATTGACACTTGGTCCATACAAACATGAAACTGACTGTAAGTACAGTAGGTCAACTGTTATTTGCCATAAATGTATTGATATATAATAAACAGACTGTGTGTACTTGATACAAAGTACTGACGTTAAGCCTGTTAATGGTAGTGCACCCAAATTGGATAAAGCGCTAGCTTGAAAGTGATTGTGAATATTTGATATGGTATGATTATTGTAAAACCACTTTTGACTCCTTGCAGAAGGCAAAAAGAATGTATGCAACAGTCAGTGTTAGAGCTAGGCTTGAGAATTAAGAAAGGAATTCCCTCCTTAAAAGAAATTTTAGAAGGGATTTTCACTTTTAAAGGAGGGATAATTTGTAGTTGAACCTGAACACACTGGCTAGTAGGTGGATGTGCGAATTTCCCCTCATAGAAATTTAAACTTTCCTGAATTTCGGGAGCCAGGTGTGGGAATAGGGCAATCGCACACCTAAGGGCAAACACTGGTATGTAGTCAAGCTGGTGTGTGTGTGTGTGTGTGTTTGTGAATCTTAACTTGTAAACATGATAACCCTTGATAGAAGTGATGAATACTTTCATACTTGGTATATGGATTTATCATATTGAGAGTAAGAACCCAATTGTTTTAGGTGGAGGTCCAGAAGTTATGTCAGATCAGCAGAGGTTAAAAACCAAAAACTTTGTAAACAGGATATCTAAAAGTAGAAAGCATGGATACTTTTCATACTTGGCTTGTGGATGCAGTATGGTCAGAAGATGAACCCTACTGTTTTGATAGGGGTCCAAGGTTATCTGAGGTCACCAGGGTAAAACTACAAAAACCTTGAAATCGCTTGTAAAACAAGTTACCTAGAGATAAGAATGATGGACACTTCTCATATTTAGTGTATGGATTTATCATATTGAGATGAAGAAGCCTACTGTGTTTTGTAGAGGTCAAAGATCATGAAAGGTCACCAGTGGTAAAAAAATAAAAACTCTGCAAACATGCAATCTCAAGATAGGAATGGTAAATGCTTTTCATTCTTGGGACATAACTTTTTACATATTAAGAGGAAGAATGCTAATGTTTTGCTGGAGGTCCGAGGTCATGTGAGGTTACCATAGGTCAAATACCAAAAACATTGTAAAAAAATGTCTCAAGGAAGGAACTACGCATTCTTTTCACATGTGGACTATGGATGCATTATACTCAGAAGATGAACTGTATTGTTTTTGGTAGAGGTCAAAGGTTTTCTGAGGTCACCAAAAGTGAATAGAAAAAATGGTGGAAATTTTTACTAGAAGCAATAGCTGAAGGTGCTAATGATGGAAACTGCCTTTCATACTTGATAGGATTATCACTGAGAGGATGTACCCTACTGTTTTTGAAGAGGAGGTCAGAGGTCAATAGAAGTAGAGATGTGAAAACCTTGTGAATGTGACATGATACTTTATAATGGCATGTGGATGCGTTATAGTCAGTAGATGAACCGTATTGTTCTTGGCAGAGATCAAAGTTTACTTGAAGTGAAAGCCTTGTAAACTACAGTACTTACATGATTTTATCTCCAGAGGGGCAACATTGATGGAGCCATAGTTAGCAAATAGGGTTGCAACTCCTTTTGGGAGGGAGTAGTTTCAGGTTTTAATGTGGAGCGTGTGGGAGCTTTTTCCGCTGAAACACCAGAATGTGGAAGTATACTTAAGAAATATTTCAGAGACAAGGAATCACTTAGCCTTTTGGCTTTCTGGTTAAGTATGTGATATAATAGCACTAGCATGAAAGTGATTGTGAGTGGAGTAATTGATATAGTGGGACTTATTTAAAACCAGTAGTGTGTGATTTAGAATTACTAGTGAGAAAGTGACAGAAGTACTTCATATGCAATTGAATAAACTTGATACCATTTGTATCTAATGAAGAATAGTGTAATACCATGAAAGTCATCGTGGGTACTCATGGTCATATTCGAATTGAATGAAATTAACATAACACAGGGCTAGTTTTCTTTGGGCTGGTCACAAACTGATGTAACTATAATTCTCCACAATACTACAACAAAGGTTGTGGTCATTTTCACCCCCCTTCCCACTCGAAATGAACTCCATAGATTTCCTCCTTTCATATAATGGGGTGACTGTCGAATGCGCACTTAAGAAATCTGTCATTCCAAGATTGTGGTATGGGATGTTTGGTTAGACCCGCATTAGACGGGCCCCTGCAGTTGACGAACGCCCTACTGTACATGTAAGCCTACACAAATTAGCAGAGATGATCTCCACAAACTTCCCAAAAAATACAATTATGTAGTTTTGTGGGGCCTCTGGGCACATGCCCCACTGGCCCATGCTTAAATCTGGCCCTGACATAACATAAAACAAGACAGTCCTTAGCCTTATATTGGGATTTTTTGCTATGAAACTGAAAGGTTTAGATTCGAATTTCTGTAAAATATCTAATTCACAGAGCAATCCTGTTATGGCTATATTAAATATCCATTTAAATGCTGTGGTAACTTACTTGGAATTAATACTCCTTCATAAAGTGTACGAACCCTGTAATGAGATGAACAGTGTGTGCTGCTAAAATGCTTTTCCCAAGTAGAGTAGTCGTGCTTTCAGAAATTTTCAAGGAGAGTGATATTAACAAGTTGCTGATGTATCTCAAGTAATGTTTATTAAAATTTCTGTTAAAACTTTTGTTCACCATGTTTCAAATTGTTTTACTGTAAGAGAAAGATGTTTATTCTGCTTTTTTCTGAAAGTTTTTTGAAAGCTTTCCCTGTAAGATTTAGATCAGACGTCAAAGGAAAGGCTTTTATCCTCAAAGGAGCGCTGAATGTAACTACTGTATATAACATGTTTACCATGTGTTTCATAATTTAGCCTGTCTATGAGAATATGCTCTTATATGGGGTGGCATTACCACTTTTTGACAATATATCTTTAGTAGCTGTGTTGAAGTAATATATATGAGTTCGTCTGTGACTGTGGAAAATAAAACAAACAAAAAAAATCTTTTAGAGTAGTCTTGAATTTGAAATGTTGCCCATTTTTAGAGTGATAATTCTTTCCTTTTGTTTCTTCAGTCAATGACCTTGCAGACAAGACTGTTGGGACCCTTCAATCAGCACGAAAAAAGATTAGGTTCGAAATTCAGGAACTGAATGAACGTTTGAAGCAAAGCAAAGAAGTAATTGCCAACTTTAAAGAAGAGATAAAAAAATTGGAAGAGCAGGATATCCAAAAGGAAAAGGACATTGTACCACAGGTAGCAGATACCTAAACAGAGAGTGGGTACTTATAGTAAGGATGACATAAATTAATGGAAAATGCAGGATTATGACATTTTGTGACTGGTATGTGATAAGGATGGAGATGGATTGTGGTGGGCGTTCCAAGAGATTGAAACATTTTAAGAGCAGGATATGCAAAGGAAAAAGGACATTATGCCACTGGTGGCTGATGTCTGAACAGAAAGTGGGCACTTATCGTGAGGAGGAGACCACTGATTGGAAGTTGCCAGATATGGTGGTTGTGCGACTGGTATGTTACAATGATGGAGATTGATCATGGTGGGCATTTCAAGATTGATTGAAACATTTTAAGAGCAGGATATACAAAGGAAAAAGGACCTTGTGCCACTGGTGGCTGATGTCTGAACATAAAGTGAATACTTGTAGTAAGGAGGAAGCAACTGAATGTAACTTGCAGGATAAGGACATTGAATGACAATGAGGGAGATGGTGGGTGTATACAGAGATTAAATGTGAACAGCGGTATAGGCAAGTGGAAAAGGAAATTCATATGCTTGGGGTAGCTGATGTCTGAACAGAAAGGACATATTTCGGTAGAAGAGCCGAACTCGGTGGTATCATGTCATAGGTAGCTGTTACCTAAACAGAAAGTGGACAAATGGAAGAGCAGGATATAAGGACATTGCACCATGGGTAGAAGACACTTTAGCAGAAGGTGAACCATTAAAGGGATGAAAAATATTGACAAGAGTAAGAGATAAAATATGAAAAATGGAAATGGGGAGGATGTATAACAGGAAAAGGACATTGTTCTATTTGTAGGTAATACCTGAAAAGAAGATGGGCAATTAAAGAGGGGATGAAATTATTGCAAGAGCGTGATATAAAGAAAAAAGACACCATGACACTGGTAGCTACAAGTAATGAGGCATTGTGAAGATGAGTGTGTTATGAAAGAGCAGGAGACTGAGGTGGAATGATAGCCCAGTCAAGTTTACTGCTAAGGTAGAATGAGTGGTGTTTTGCTGTTAGAGGTAATCAATTGACTCAATATAGAAGTGATTTTACCTGACAGAACAAAGAAACAAAGAAATGATGCTTTGTTAATTTTGAAGATGCATAATTCTTGAGGGGCAGACCAGGGATGAGCTGATGTCAATCTGGGAAGTTGCCTGGTTTGTGATGATAGCATGTAGAACTACTTTTAAGTTGGACCAATTAACGAGAAACAAGGTATCTTTTTACTTTCATACCTGCTAAGCGGGAGGCACTTACTGTATGTATCCAGGATGTATTTTATCTTGTTGATTAAGTGGTAATGTGCCATTATGGTGGGTCTTGCAGCTTGTATGGGTACAGTATCATCTTAACCTAGCTCCACCTTTTCTTTCTCAGAGCAGATTATAGCCGTCAGTGATTTGGCAATGAAGCTTACGATTCATTACATGTGGAAAGGTGTCTGTCATCATTTCCCCACAAATTATGTCTAAATTATGTCTTAATGGATTTGAAGATTGGGATATTAAAATATTGGTACAAATGGTTTGCTTGGTTTATACCTTGTGAGATATTTTACCTCTGCTATCATTCTTTAGGTAAAGTATGTAGGGTTGTAAACATTTAGGCATTAAATGAGGTTGTTAAATCTTTATCTGATACCATTTGACATCTTATGTCAACATCACTGTAAGATAATGGGGTGGTTGCACTCCTAGCTGTTTGCAAGTTCAGAAGGTTCAAAGGGTAAAAGTTTTTCACCAGGGAAATTTGAGGACTGTCATTCTTCCATTCAGTGATCAAAAGGAACAGGAGTGGGATTGTTTTATTTTATTTTGGGGGGAGGGGGATGGTGAGGGTATAGGTTGATAGGAAGTAAACTTGCCTTGATATCTTGGAAAAAACACTGATGCTGTTCCATGTCTTGAAGTTGTAGCTGTTATTACTTCTTCTATAGAGTGATTCTGGATTACACTGTATGTAATCATTATGAAAAGATTTGGAAAACTTTAACCAGAGATAGTCATACTGTGTATGATGGGGCAGTTCATTTTAATTGGTAATTCTGAAGTATACCATAACTACATTATGAGTTGAGTTAAATATTTGAGGGTCAGGAAGCCAATTGGCTCATGTAGGACCCTATACCAGAGTGATATAGGACCCTCTCTATACCAGAGTGAGTCTGGAGTAACACCAGGGAGATTCACCTTCTGTTTTCAACTAGCGCTCATAGGTTAACTAGTCATGTGTGAACTATTCTCTACCAATCTTGCTCCCGGGACTGCCTTTTAACATCCCCATCCGACAGACGTGAGTGTATTCCCAGTCTTTAGCCTCTTCCCCAAAGGCTGAGAAGGGTGGAGGTTCTTGCCCTTCACCACAGTTGGACAGCCAAACAGAGCAAAGGGGTCAACTTCCTGAATTAGACAACTTCCTCAAACTAACAACTTCCTGAAATGGACAATCAGATACCCAATTAAAATTCACCAATTTACTAAACCCCCTCAGCATCACTGTAAACAGGTATGTTGAACAAGTAAATTTTAGTTCCCAGAAAATTTCAAGTAGCTCCACAGGGGCCTGATCTGAGCACCTCTAGTATGCAAGTCAGTACACTCAACCACCAAGCCAACTCCGCCCGTCATTATGACGCTAAGAACTAAACTCTTGCCAAGTGCCAATTTCCTGAGGTTGCAGTTAATAATTACCTCCTCTAAGGCAGTAATTGGATAGAAGGGTTCAAGTTTGTACATGGTGGAATTTTTATTTGTTACACTACCGAGATAACTATGCCATATGTGGTTGTTACTTTGAGATAAGTGATTCTGTAGTTTATTGTAAATTCATTGTAAATTCATTGTAGCACACATTACTCTGAAAGCTATGGCAAGTCTACCAACGTGTTTAGCTTCCATTGTGAAATATATATATATATATATATATATGTATATATGTATATATATATATGTATATATATGTATATATATATGTATATATATATATATATATATATACTGAAGAATGGTGGGAAGCGGACACAGTCGCATAATTTTTTTTTTTAAACCTATGGAATATACGTCTAACATATTGGCAACCATTTCTCTGCCCTGAGCTATTATGGTAAAACAGTTTGTAAACAGACAGAATTAATTTGTCCTAATCTATTCAAAAAGGCGTCTTATTTATCAACGTTGCACCTCTTTAAACGTTTTCTTCCTCCTTCGCATGAGTATGCCTGTTAATTTGTGGTGCAGCTATACGATATGGCGGGGAAGTCAGGACTACCAAATTTTATTTTACTTTATTTACATATTTATAAATATTTTTAAATGCAGTCTTGCTTCGTACAGATGCCGTTAACACTGCAAACGGCTTTAACAGTTATTGTCATTTGAACATATCCTTTGTATTGAAATCAGTTGCATTATTTTATTTCAACAATGGTAATATCGATTTATATACTCTCCAACCAACTGTCTGCGGAATAATGGATAATTCTTGTTAAGCTTAAATGACGAGTTCTAATGGCAACTGAAGTGCAATATGAGAGCCTGCTCCTGAATTCAAACGGTTGATTGACAAGTTGCTATTTGTGGTTTGGTTTGTGTATTTAAAGGGAAATATTACGTTTGTTTTCGAGAATATTTTCTTGCTTTTTAAACCAATATTGAAAGATGCAGAATGATAGACAATTAAAAATAATGCAGTACGGTAGTAGCTTTCTTCTAAGATAATAAGGCTCCTGCTGGAAGATTCCCGGTTATATACTGTACAAAAAATTTTTTACATGAAATCTTCGCCACACAGAATTGGCCCGACAATATCATATATGGGCACACTTGTACGCAATTTGGAAAGTGTAAAGTCTGCCTTTTCCCCAATAAGCT
Organism: Holothuria glaberrima; assembly: GCA_009936505.3. Classification (NCBI taxonomy): domain Eukaryota; kingdom Metazoa; phylum Echinodermata; class Holothuroidea; order Aspidochirotida; family Holothuriidae; genus Holothuria; species Holothuria glaberrima. The sequence goes on along the minus strand of WURT03031020.1, from coordinate 2,474 downwards.
ACAAAGACCTTGGATGCTCCGTTGTAAAGATGCAAAAATTAAACCAAGTCAAATACCTTTTTAACCAAATGTAGCCAAATAATTGGTCAGATGTTGGATCAGTAACCGGTTGAGTGTGGTTCAAATTTTACCAAGGAGTTTTTTCTAAAGTGAAGGGATAAAAACCACCCTGTGAAGTGGTGTCATGATGACGTCATACTAAACGGCAAACAATAAAGCTTGGAAGATGAACATCATGCATTGATGGATCTATCGAAACATGACTTTGGTACTTAAAGTGTTGCATGCACGATGTAGTCTTCGCACGTAGACTTAAAAATTAGCTGTCTGCATTTGTATTAGTCTTAACTTAAACGCTACCCGCCTAACCATGCTAAGGGCGTATTTTCTGTTCTGTGACGTCATGCAGTAGACTAGAAGCATATCACGCACAGTTTTGATTGAAACACCTACTTATTCCTTCTTCCGCCGCTATGTAATTAATGAAAAAATTGGGAAATCTATTAAGAAGATCCAAATAACTGCAGAAATATCCCCTCAGAGCTGTGATTCCTTTTCTGTGCTACAGCACCTAACAAAAAGCTGATTTTAAGTGAATTATTTCTCACAAGCTTCTTGATTCCTACCAAGACTTCGTTTACACTGTAAGACTACGGTTATCAGGATTCAGTTCCCATTAAAATTACGGTCATACGCTCTGCATTTAATCTTATGTCACATCATGCATGCATGCATGCCACAACCATACTTGATAAGACAAATAATAGCCCAAAACAATAGCACACATACCTCATGTAGATACATAGATTCCTTTCTCCGTCCATGATAAGGAATAAAAAAAAAACAATTTCAAACTAAAAATATGGATGCCGTCTGATCCATTTTCATTAGAAGTTCTTCTTTAAGGACGTATGTTGTTAGTTTCCGTCGTTTATTTTAACATGCAGTGGTATTAAACATGTGGAATTCGAACCAATCTGACACACAAGACTACGCTTTCCCTGCATAATTGTCACACCAGGAAGGCTAGGTCAAAGTGGGAAAAACTGTGTGAAGATGAGACATGGGGCCAACCAGGACAAAGTATGGTAAGCAAGGCCAGGGAAAGAAATCGAATAATTGGATTTACAGCACCACACGTCTCCACAAATTTCCAAACTCTACCTACTTTACCCCAGTTTGCCACGTTTCCTGTGTCAAAATGTGCTTTTGGTTTTCCACACATTGCCATTGGCGTATAGCCCTTTCACATTGAGAGGAAGTATTATATTGTTTTAGTTGAGGTCAGGAGTTCTTTCAGTTCATCAGTTAGACAGATGCAGTTTTACTGCCCAGTTTCTAACCATTTGGTTTAAGTCGGCCTTTTTTCCAGTTGTGGCTCACTGGCTTGTTTTCCCTACTCCATTGCTTATGCTGAACACCAAGCACAATGGCAGTAAGTTCCATTTTTAAAGTCTTCGGTATGACCCGTCCAGGATTCGAACCCTAGACCTTCCGGCTGCAAGTCGGATGCTCTAACCACTGGTCAATGCAATGAGTTCATCATAGGTTAAAAACGAAAACCTTGAAAAAACACCATATTTTAAAACGGTAATAATAGATACCCTTCGTACTCTGTGTATAGACGTGTTACTTTAAGAGAAAAGGAACCCTTGGGTTTTTTGAAGTTCAAAGGTCATATGAGGTCATCTGGGGTGAAATTACGAGAACCTCGTAAATTAAATGGACAGTGGGTGGTGCCTTCAAATTGTGTCCAGCGTTTTGTGACCAACGAAAAGTTATAACTGAATTCTTGTACTAATCCAAAGACGAAGTTATAGACAACAACATTAAGTTTTTCACAAGTATAGTGTTACAGTATTTATTCCTAAATACAATTATGTAACTAAAAACTCTTCCGTGACTTTACCACGATTAGAAATATCATAACTTAACGAGTTTTCTTGATGGCGTAGTGAATTATTGTTCGATTTTTCACACAGACGGCCAGGGTTCCGACCCTTTTGAAGACACGCTCTTTCCTTCTTTTTTTTTTTTTTTTGCTATTCAAGTTTTAGTGGATTCAAAGGTCATGTGAGGTCAGCACAGTTAAAATTGTACAAAGAATTAATTTGTAAAAGTGATATAGTCAAGAAGTATAGACTTGAGGGTGGAACCTTTGTGTAATGAAACACCCGTTTCGGCAATGAATCACCAAGCCCGTGGTCTTTCTGTTACATATATGTATATATATATATATGTATATATATATATATACATAACGCTAATTCCCCCTTAAGGCGAAAGTCCTTATATCTTCCTACCCTAAGGCGAAAAAAATAAAATACATAAACAAAAATCCCCCCCCCCCAACGTCCTCAAGATATAAACAACGTTATTTCAATGGCCTGTCATTCTTGCGTGTTAACAGATACGTGTCCGTAAATTCGTCGACTTTGAAGTAATAGCATATAGATTGTGTCTGTAAAAGGACG
>WURT03030988.1:0-15269 GCA_009936505.3 Holothuria glaberrima | reverse complement strand
TTGCCCGAATTTTGATACCGCTGTGTGCGCAAAAAGGACATAATTTATTTTCTTGACTGTCTCATTTGCCCGAATAGGTCTACTTATTTTGCCCGAATTGGGAGGGCACATGCCCCTGCCCCGCCTTGTACGCTTATGAAGAAAAGGGGTGCCCAGCTTACACAAAGAATATGAAAAGTGGAATTTCTTAAGCACTTAACAGGTTTTCAGTTTTGCTGTGTATGATATTTCAACCTGTCACTGCCAGGCGGCCAGTGTTCTAACATGAGATTTTTTATCACCCTAGCAGTAAAGTGTATATTCCATATACAACAGTAAAGTGTATATTCCATATACAACACTTTACTGTATACTAGGCTGGTAGGCCTGTACACTCTATGACGCACTCAACTTGACTCAATAAACAATTTTACTGATCTCAAATCATTGATGCATGAACCTAGGTGGTCACACAGGGATGTATTTGTACGCCCTTCTGTAATCTAGGACAGACAGTAAATCCATTGTGATTGGTCAGTAAAACCTTTTGAACAACAAAGAACATTTCAAAAGTGTACTCTCTATAGGCCTGCAGTGTATAAGTGTAGCAGATATTTGCAGTCTACTTCATGGGCCTATGTGTACTAAACACCTCTATTTTGCTTTAGTGATCAAGGACAGTAATGACAGTGATCATTGTGGTAGCAAACTGCAAGGTTTGCAAGACTTTATGGTGAAGCTAAAGTTTAATTTATTTTAAACAGGCTAGCTACATGTTCAACAGTCGGATAAATTACAGGTTTCTGGATTGTACACTTAGTAAGAAGCATGTTTTTTAGGACTTGAACATAACGAGAGAAAAGATGAGCACGCTGGAGACGCTGCAGTAGAAGAGAGAAATGTTGTACTGCATTGAAAGGACATATACGCCTGTTACCATAATCTGGAAAACATTTTTCATGGAAGAATTCTTAGTTGCATTCTATTTTATTAATACCTTGTTCAGGGAATTATTGACAGCATGTGGAGCATACACAAATTGAATTTTACAGGTTTCCCAACTAGCTTCGGACGTGATTTTACACATAATTTGCTGCCATATGGAATGGTGAATGGGATGTAGCAAACTGTTTATCTAAAGTGTATTTGCCCATTACTAGTGGTACTTGAACTTGTTGAGAGAAACGCAGGACACTTGTATCATGTCCTTCAAGGAAGGAGATGATCATACCACCACTAAAGTATGGGAGAATTGTGAACCAATTATGCTCTGTTCCTGAAAAGAGGCTTTATGGTAAACACCTCAGAATTGCAGTCCACATACAGATTAGGCTATGACATGTACATATGTGCCCCATATGCTCACAACAAGCCACATGCGGACCCCATATAAACCCCATGAAAATCCCACATATGACCCATCTGGACCCCATATGAGCCACACAAAAAACCATATATGCCCCATATGAAACCCATATATGGAACCCATGTAGACCCCATATATGCCCCACATATGACCCATGTAAGCAGTAAGAATGTATTTGCTTTGTAATATATGGGACCCATATGGGCCCCATTTCCACCCCATATGGAATCCCATATAGGCCCCACGTTTCCCCCACGGACACATAGAGCTGGGTCCCAGATGGGAATCCCATATTGGCCCCATATAGGCCCCACGTATCATTGTTGGCTGGGAATATGTTCAGCTCCAATGAACTAACCCATTGGAATGGAAAATAGAGAACGAGTTCATTTATCAAGAGTGAAAAGACCTTTGTAGCTACATATCTGATCGTTATAAAGAAAATTGTGGTACAGTTTGGCAATGTGAGGAAAGCTTAGTGAAGTGACTTTGGTAAAACCGCTTAGCTATAGTCGTAACTATTTCTAAATAACAAAAGAGGCTAACGGTGTGTGAACAAAGCATTTGCTTACTCACTGATCGTATTTCTGGTCTTATACGGTTGCACCTGTTCTGTGATTGTGGGAAATGTTACTAGTTAGGCTTATATCAACATAACTTTCAATTAAACTGGAAACGACAATGAAGCGAATTCAGCAAAGTTGAGAAATGGACAAGTTCAAGTCATCTTGAAACAACTGTACCACTTATGTTAAAACCCATTGCTGGGAGAGTTAAGTAGTTAACAAAAGGACATAGAAACTGATCTGATGTTCAGTTAGAATGTCTCGCAAAACAAACAATCCGTGAAGATTGTCACAAGCCTGACCAGAGTCAGACTGTGCAAAAAAAACTTGGATGTTGAAGGGAACGTTCAAAACGTTTAAGTTTCCACGTGTCTATTTCTGTTACAAAACGTAGTTTAAATGCAAGTGACACACAATCACGTGATCAGATCAGAACACTAGAGTTATGGAAGAATACATGGCGCAATGTAATGACACCACTTGAGCAGAAAAATATGCAACCTACTTTAGGAAAAGGTTGTTCAGAGAAGAATGTCATGTAAACGGCTTGCATTTTGGTTTCCACTAAGGGGCCTACGCCAAATGTCTATGACATCATGGCTTTCTATTCGTCTCATGGATCAGTTTTCCACCGGCACTGAAAATGATTTGTGGCATCCCAAAATTGTCTCGATCGAAGGCATATCATAAGGTAACGACATCCCAGTCGTGATCATTAATATAACACTTAAATGCTTGCAAAAAGATAAGCTCTGTGAGGCAGGGGCGTCGATTTAATCTTTGAAGTGGGGAGGGCTTCTGACCTAAAACTTTTCTCCTGTTCTGGTGAGGAGTCTAAAAGAGGAGGGTACCCAGATGCAAAATAGGGCCAAATGTTTCAATATATGGGGTTACTATGAAAATTGAGGTTATACTTCATTATCCAAAAGGAAAAACTGCATGCAGGCTCAGCCAGGGGTGGTGCTTTGATTTGCCGACATGGGGGCCAAGCGCACTGACTGGGGCCAGCTACTCTAAGCCCTGATAAATGCAATATGTTTCCGAAATGATGTTGACCACAACATGTAAGGCGCGCGAAGCGCGCCGAAAAAATTGAGGTTATATTGGAAAAGATTTAATAATTTTGTTTTCATTAAGAAAAGTTGAAAAATTTGGGTTTTAAATAGAAAATCTGACCAAGAAATTTGATGGGGGTGACAACACGGTCTCCATCGGGGAGGACATTCTTCATCTTACCCATTAGGGATCCCGGACGAAACTGAATTTTTTTCTTACAACATATGTTTGCCACGAAGTTGAGGTTGAAGGAAGAATCTTCCAAAAGATAGGGAAAAAGAGGTTAGAACTTCGAAACGCTGCATTTTCGTGTTCTTCTAGAACAACAACTACAGTATTTGTGGAACCTTTAACGTTGAATAAATCCATTATGTTTGAAATGACGGGCGTTTACAGCTAGATAGAACTGAAGATAAAAGCGCGCTCAGCGCGCGAAAATTTTTTGAAGTTATAGAAAGAATTTTGACAGAACTTACTGCTTACGGACCTGATAAGTTGCTAAGTGGAATACCTTCTGAGCATATCTATGTGTTCACCACTACTCGCCTACATGTAGTGTTTTAGTGAACTCACTTTTTAGTTTTAGGTGACAAAAAGTGGGGGGGGGAGGGGGACAAATGTGTTAATGTCCCTCCTCTCAAAAAATTGAAGGGGACATGTCCCCTGTCCCCCCAAATCGACGCCCCTGCTGTGAAGGATGCAGTACGCCCATTGATAATAATGAATCAAAGTTTTACAATTAGTTAAACAATTAGGGAGAGGGTGACAAAGTGACAGTAATTATCATTACAGATACCTAAAGAAATAAAAGATGTGTCTCAACAGAATAACGACTTCTTTATTGAAAACTGTGTTATGGGCCAGAAAACGTAGGATGTTTGGATCAGTAATGTTTCCAGTTTCAGAATAAATCTTAGATGTTTCTGTGAGAACAAGCAAAACGCTTTCTTCGCTTGTGTATTTTTCAAGGCTCTTTCACTGAAAGAAAAATATTGTAAACGTTCATTTTAGTATGTTACAGTTGACACAGATTCCAAATAATTGGAAAGAAGCGGTCGTATGTATAACCAGAAAATATCTCCCTTAAACTTTCATACAAAGGTAAAGTTTATATGCGTTAAAGCTTCCGACGTCGGTATCGAACGTATGAAATAACTAAAATGGCATTATAAGTAAAGAGTGTGTACCACAGTGAAGTTTTCTTATAAGAGATGAAACAACACTAAGAAGACAGAATAAAATTAAATGGGACCCTAGTCGGATTAAAGCCGGGCAGGTCAAAAGTGTCCAAAAAAAAAAAAAAAAGCTCGCGCAACAATTAAGGCTGCAGGAAAATAAAAAAATAAATTATAAAATGAGACTAAAATGGCAATTTATTAAAAAGGATATACCTGGGTAAGTAAAAACGACTTCACGATCTTACAGCTCATGCCGAATTAGCCAAATTAGTGATTAGGCATATAAGTCAGAACAGGGAGTTGTTATTTGGATAAACTCCCCGGTCAGAATACACAGGGTTTTCCATCTGCAACACCCCACTTTCCACCAAAAAGTGTAGGTTTAACTTCTTTCACCAAAAGTGATACTTTCGAAGACTCCGTCAACGTGACCTCGGCTATCTTTAGTTTATCCACTCTAAATTTTTAAGTTATCCACGAGAAGAAGTCAGGTACATTTGCGTTTACTGATAAAGGTTTTAGACAGGTAAGAAAGGCAATGCTCAAAAATGTGAAAAATATTCCAGCACTGTTCGCTTCTGTGAAAACATTCATTCAACAGGGTGATATTAGATGGAGATCCATCGAAAACTTCAATTTATGCTAATCCAACTATATTGACCTCAGAGAGGGGGCTAAATCTTTTAAGGAGGGATAACTGAACTGATGGACATTTAATTCTTTTGTCTGATATCCAGGCAACCCCATTCATATCAACAGCAACCCCAACAAAAAGTATTATTTAGAACAGGGGTGGGGAACCTTTTTCTCTGACGGGCCGTTTCCAAGGCCAAACTCCACTCGTAGGCCGCAAACAGAGAGGGTGCAATAAGCTTCCAACTTAGGGTGCAGGCCAAGGAGCCCCAAACAGGCTCTAGTGGGATAGGGGACTTGAAAGTCTATAGGCAAGACAAGGGGAGAAGCCCCCGGAAGTTCTGGAATTTGTAATTAATTGTAGGCAATAGAATAGTCATCCACTATCTTTAAATGCATACACATAGAATGTGCAAGGAAGCACAGAGCAGAAGCATCACAATATGATCATTTGTCTTTTTACTATGTATGAAGTAAAATCGAATGAGCGCATATGAAAAGTGCCCGCGAAGCGCGCCAAAAATTGCATATTTTTAAATCAACTTTATTCTTTCCTTATTTTCGTTTCGTTTATTTGTTTTGTCCACTTTCTAACGTTAAATTCGCTCTTCCATAGGGGTAACAGTTCTAACCCCCACTCCTTCCCCAACCTACCGGAACAGAAACAGTGCCCACGGAGTTTCGTACTCTAATAGATAGACCTAAGCATGTGATAGTGTAATTCTTTACATGTTATATAGCCTATCTGCCACGAAAAACTTCGCTTCTTCCAGAGGTAAGTGATTCTGCACCTGATTTATGCATTACGAAACAATTGGCATGTTGTTACTTTGTGCATACAAGGGTTTTAGTAATATATACTGGTGTTTCGCAGCAGACTACAGAATACCCGGAAAGTGTTTTTATATACCCAGGGTAAGAAGTGGGCACCGTGAGCCAAAAGGTTATTGTCAATTACATGGTGATTTTGAATTCACATTTATGAGTAACAGTTCCTCGCGGACGGGATCAAATAGTCACGCGGGCCGCATACAACCAGCCGGCCGGAGGTTCCCCACCCCTGATTTAGAACAATGCTTTAATGTCTAACTAGTTGCCGACACTCAAGTATGAAACACTGATCTGACATTCAAAACTACTGTTTACTGAAAAGGAACCTAACAATGCTGGCAATAAACCAATACGAATTATTTATGCAAACGAGTAAAAGAAGTATAAGGTTAAACTTTGTGTTGGATTTGGATTAAATTTCGTATATTAATTTGCATCTTAAGCGACTGGCACTTTAAAGTAACGTCTCATCTTGTATTGTTGATAGTGCTTTCCTTTATTTGTGTCCTTTAAAGGTGCTCACTCATCCAATATTAAATTGTTACTTGCTCTTAATTTTTTTCTTTTCTTAAAGTCTAATTTTAACAAGAAAGCTATTGTAAATGCCAATTCTGTTTTCAAAATTTCGACTTATGATGATGAAACATGGTTGTATGAAAACAGCTTAATGAATGATATATCGGAAATGGTGACAATACTTGAACAGTTTTGCAGTTTTTCTGATTTAAAAGTAAATTTCGGCAAATCTTGCTTGTTTCCTCTTGGACATTTTTTCTTGACCATACCTTGTTATTTTCAAACATTAAACTTTGTTATAAACGACGAACCCGTCATCTATTTAAGAATTTCTTTTACTAATCACCAAGAAGATTTTTGTAAGTTGAACTATCTTCCCAAACTGTCTCGTGTTGATACTATCATTTAAAATATCTGGCAGTGGCGCAAATCCCGGGGGTAAGGGGTAGTGACCCCAAGTGAAAAAGTGAGGGGACGAAACCGGCATTTGGCCCCCCAAAAATTTTAGTTTCGTCTCGGAGTCTTAGTCGATACGATAAAGCAAGCAGTCTCCGACGACGACTAGTGTCCTCGACCGTTTACCTGTTTTTTTTATCCCAAGAGGACAATTTCTTTAATAAGAACTCAAAATTTTCGGCGCGCTATGCGCGCTGTAGAGTCACTCTGTATTCTTCGGTAGTTCTATTCCACATAGCTAGACAGCATTCAGTCCTGTCACCCATACCAAGTACCATGAAAGCAGAGTACACAGGTTATGTAAAGGTCTTAAATTTCATCCCATAGAGCAAAACCTAGTTGCTGTTCTCCAGTGTGGGTCATGCGCCAGGGTCAGTTGGTGAAAGACTCATGGAAGAAAAAGTGGCTACTTCATCGGGTGGTCCAGGTGATTTCGACGCAATGTGTGTTATCCCCGATAGGTGTACAACCCCTAATGTTTTTATATTTTCTTTGTTCTTAATGATAACATATGTTTTGTGTAAGCCAACCAAAATTTTTCCTGCACATGGCAATTGCACGATTCAAACTCTACAGAACACTATCAGTCCCACCACCCCTGCTAAACGTACTAAAACCCAGGAGCATTTCACTGAAAAATTTCCGTTGAAAAAGTTTTCCCGAGGCTTCTGAAATACTAAATCCCAGGAGCTTCTGGGGCTTTGCCCCCTGGACCCCACCAGGTGCCCTAAGGCATTTTGCCCCCCACCTCAAAAAGAGATTTGCTCCCCTGATCTCTGGTCCTTCAGAGATCTGTCAGTTATTGGGGGAAATGGCTCTCACTGAAACTTTTCACATCTCAGAACTTGTTTTTTTACTACAATATCTAAGATAAAATTAGGGACGTTGAAAATCTCTTTTGGTTTCATTCGACGTAAAAAACCAACAAGGTAAACGAAATGTTACAATACTTAACTTTACAACACTTAATGTAGAATACGTCTAAGTATGATTGATAACAGGTCACTTTCTGCAAGTATAAAGTGTTAGTCGGTCAAAATATACCTTCATGGAAATAAAAGATTATGGGGAGTTCTATATGATGAAAGACTGAATAAATGTGAAAATCAATTTTATTTAAATGTTACTTCTATTAAGAAAACGTTATTATTTTAAGTTATTTTACTCCTGATGTTTGTTACGCATGGTAAGATTTTATATTCAGAGCCCAGGTAGATATGAAAATGGCAACCAATACATTTTGAGTAGTTCTTTCGTTAAAATTGATAAAAAGGTATGCTATCTAGATTTTATTAAAAAAAGTGTTTTCGAGTGCGTGATAACAGTGGTAATACCATTAATTATAAATGGTGTTCTATTAAGCTCTATCTGAAACATTTTCGTTGCACAGTTTACTTTTATCTGCCCTTCTGAAACCTTGCAACGAAAGTATAAATCTTGCTCGCATCACAAAAAGGTCATGAGCAACGCCTTATAAAGGCTTTTTGTTGGTAAAGTAATAAAGTATGTCTATACATCGGGGGGGGGGGCAAGGACGATTTTCTTCTTGGTTTTGACATTTCGTCCCGGACTTCCCGGAAAGCCAGTTTCGGATTCGCAGTGTTATTAAGTGGCGGCGCCAGGATCTGGTGATTGGGGGTTCCACAGATGGCGTCGTAATGCCATCTGAATCCCACAAGTCTGTCTTAATTGTTCTTCTTTTTAAGCGTGCTGCGATTATATGCAGCGGTCGGGGATCCTTCCCTTGTCACTACATAAAGGTGGCGTTCTGGGAAAAGGGTCTAAGGGGAGGGTGTGTCAGTGTCCCGCTCCCCTTTGAAATTTTTTTTTGTTAATTCCAGGTTGCTTAGATGCAAAATGGTGCTATCTTTCGGATATTTTTGGAACTGAGAGGTGTCGATAGTTTAGTGAATTCTAATTTTTGGTTTGGTCAAAGAGAAGAGTATCTTGTCTAAGAGATGGGTATGTTGTCAACAAACCTGCAGACCCCCTTGGCTACTTTACTACCCTCTATTTGGGGGAAGTTTTTACGCAAAAATACGTGTGTGGAGTCCACAAAAACATTCTTGGACTTTAAGAAATTTTCTTGTGCTTCATTGTGCAATTTAAAACGGTATCTAAGGCTGGCAGACACCATACCTATAGGGCCACCGGGAAGCCCTTGATCAATTATATAAAATAGGACACTGGCATGATTCTTATTACCTGACAGATGATACTATAGAAATTATGGAGTATTACGCCTATCACTTAACAACGATCTTATTTTTACCATTCTTGAACAAAAATCCAGACGAACAAACCAGTAATGTGGAATAGGAGGGAGTATAGGTGGAGGGAGGTGATATAAGGCCTCCCTGATACGTATAGCAATAGGCCCCAAGGGTGAAAGACATTCAAGCGTGTTTCAGAATTAATGCTCTTTCGTTGTAAGTGTATTAACAATCACCATCTACACCGATAATGGCTGTGTACGAAGCACTTGGTAAAAATCATTGAAAAATGTGTAACCCAAAATACGTATTTTTACCATAATGCTACAAATTAGACTGAAAGATCCCATATTGATGCGAGACAGAGGTTGCAGATGTACCTCTGGTTTCGGAAAATTGTTTGTGATCAGAACAGATCCATGTATGGTTTCCTTAATGATGGTCATCAGGCGAAGTGCAAACCTTGAGGGATGCGCGCGAAACGCGCAGAAAGTAAGATTGCCTTGACAAAAACTGCATTCAGGCTCTGCATCGAGACACTTTTAATTTCCCAACAAATCCATAAGCCCCATAAGCCTATTAAAAACCCTGGAAATTTTTAAACAGCTTTTGCTGCTGTACTTCTCAGAGAGTTGCTATCAGGAAATATTGATAATAAAAGCAATATTGAGGTAAGGTTTTAATCGTGCGAAAATTTTTAACGTTTATGTAGGATTTGAAAAAATTCTGATAGTTTCAAAACCATTTGTGATAGAACATAATTACAGCAGATCTATCACTTGGTCGAAAACACACCTCACCCCTACCCCTACAGAAATCTATAGCTTAAACACCTTTTAGGATAATTTTAAAATTTTCAGATTTATTTTTTTAGAAATCGATTGGGGGCGTGCCCCTATGCCCCCATGCCGGCGCGAATGTTCGTCTTCGGGAGAGGCCCAGAACTAGGAATGGCTGCCTCAGGTGTATGTATTTTGCTTCCCCTTTTCAATTCCTACTTCTTTTTTCCTTCTCTCCTCTCTCATTTTCCTCTTTTCCTCCTCCTTTTCCTTTTTTTTCTCCTTCCTCTTCCCGATTTTTTCAGGGGGGCTCTCTGCTCCCCTGCCCCCATTGACTACGCCACTGCTATACATATTTAAAAAAGATTAAAAAAAAAAAATAAAACAACCGAAAGCAATCCAGGAATGGCATGTAAGTGATAACAGAGTGTATGACTAGGACAAAATTTTCCCATTGCCTTATCTGGCTGTACGAGATATAAAAAGTCCAATACTTCTGGTGCCTTTTTTGCATACAGTACTTGGCGCAAACATATTTTTGTTTAATATCAAGTAAAGAAGAATTTGATATGTACTTTTCCTCCCATTATAAATGAGACGAAAAGCCTTTTATCTTGGGAATGTTACCAAGTACTTGGTCAAAACGTTCTGTGTAGAACCTTATGTATCCTTTGTTTGAGAAGCAAATTTCGATCTAAACTACGATCACGTCAAGTTTCATTATTTCGCTGAAGCTAAGCATCCAACAATTTCATTTTACTTCTAGAGTACTACGTGTTTGATTGCAAATAAAATGACAAGATACCTCATGCCATCGCAGTCAACTTCAAATTAAAATATTATCTTTACGTGAAATATTACACACAAGAGAGCTCAAGCAAGGAATTCCTATATGCTCTCAACGATATGTTTAATGATGAATTGCTTAATTTTTAAGTAACCATTTATTCTTGACACCAAACGATTCCTCATTTTGAAACTATTTTGAACATATTACTTAGTCAGGTTTATTTTACCAATGAGAAATGGATTATTGTACAACTCCATCGGGAAATATCAGTTTGTCTAAGGAAATGTGTGATAAAATACTACCAATATACATAAGAAAATTAACGAAACAAAAGAAAGTTCAGCGATCGTGTCAATACTTAAATTCATGTGAAATAATTCTAAAGTTAACTTCATTTGTACATTTATATTTGAGAACTGAATGGCAGTAAAAGTTTTGTACAACAAACACAACAATCTACGCTTAAAATGTGAAGGTTTTAGTAGAAATAAATTTCTTTTAAGGAAATGTGAATCTTGCTCTCCACCTGCAGGGGAGCTTCAACTGGTTTGATAGAATACCCTTTCCAGTGAGCCCTCCATTTTTTAGAGCCAACCCCTTGAACATGCGACTTTCGACTGTGCTACAACTAGACGCTCTTTTCGAAGGAAAGTGTATCAGGAAGGAGAGTGTTCTCACCTTAAAAAAAGTATAGATTAAACAACAAAACAAGAGAAGAAAAAGTTCCGTAAACAACTTGTGTGACAGGCCTGACTGCGGTAACTTGGGCAATTAAGTTGCAAAAAAAGCCAGGCGCAAGTTGATGGCTGGCTTTAAAAATCTTTATCAAGCGAGAACCCTACCCCTTTGTAGTTATAAAAAAGGTAAATGTATTGGAAGACTATTCAGTGTTTGGGTGAACCGACTACTTTCAGCAAAGTTCCTTGTAACCTTGAGCGATCCCCCGGCCTATGATCAGCCTGACTACCCATGATTACAGGCAATATAGACCATCGTAACAGCAGGTAGGCTACAGAGGTGCTTCCATCTGCGCAGTGAGTAGAAATTATAAAAGGGAACTGCTGAAGATTTTCCGAAGGTTCTTTATTTAGCACCTAACTGCAAACCCTTGTGCGAACTTTAATTTTGCTTTCGAAATTTCCATACAGAGAGATCATCTCAGGGTCCTACAGTAAGGGGCCGGGACAGGACATTCTCGTCTGGAAACACTTTCGCTTTATAGCCAGATCGCCATGATTCTTTAACATTACCCCAATTTGTACCTCTTGAATTTTGTACAGCCTAACATAACCGTTTCTGTAGCCGAGAGGGTAGAGAGGAGGTACAAATCATCTGCTTTTGGCTTTCTGACGAACAGGCAAACCCTAGTTTAGCATTGTGTCAAAATTTTATATGCATAGTGTTTCCCGATATGATATGCAATGACATGGGCCCGGGGTTATTTGGGTCAAGAAACTGTTCTTCAAGAGAAACTTGTTTGAAAAAAATAGGAATAATTCGTAAGAACACAAATGTAGTACGACTTATTGTGATTTGACTAATTTATCTTAAATTTTGGAAGGTATTCATGGTCCATTCATGCAATCGACCATCTGGCTACAGGCTATTGTATACGATTTCTGTGGGATTGAGGAGTTGGGAAAAGGGTGTATGAGGAAAGGAGGGTAACATCAAAAGTTATATCTTTCCAAAACTCGTTATGGGCTTGTTGCCTGCACTGGGCTCTAGGGCCTGATGCCAAGACAGCACTGTCATCCCCTGAGGTGAAGTAAATAAGATAAAGTGCGTGGATCTCCGACGACAATCAAACACATCAACTATTTTCCTGCAATAACCTTTCCTCTTAAGGAGGGACGTTTTATCAACACAATTCCAAATTTCCCGCGTGTTTTGCTTCTGGCAGAGTGTCATTTGAAAGAAAAAAAAACGTTTCGTTCTAACTTAAACAATCTTATGAATGACAAGAGCTTGCATGACTTTGCCCTCAACTTTCTTAGGAAACCGCGGCGCCATGATGCTCAAAGGGAGGTAATACCCTTAGACTCTTTTGAAAAAGACTCTCAAACTCTCAAATGCACCAATGACTATTGGTTGGTAGGCCTACTTATGCCATGCGAGTATGTGACCTAATTTTCTTTCTCCTTTTCTTCGAACCCTTTCTTAACCCTATCTATCCTTCAATGCAACCACCTCTCTTTCATAACCTATGCCAAACTTAGCCTAGTTAGTATTCTGTTATCATGTCATTGTTGTATACATCAACCTGACAGGGAAGAACCACTTTTATGGGGCGGGCGGTTGGATACAACGTCAGGGTCGATAGAGGTCATTTGCAAAGAGGTTGTTATATTCTACATGAACACAGAGTTTTCTACAAGTTTCTAAATTATTTGGAGCACGGCGCCAGAACTATACAGGCACACGGTGTGTTAGAATTTTCTGAAAAACGCAACTGTCAAAAAGCTGTAGAGAGGGGATGCGTTTAAGTAGTTTTGGACATGAACAAAGAACATGGACATGAGAAAATGGATCTTGATAAAATCATAACTTATTACTATGACACCTCATCTCCCATCTTTAATATTACAGGTTAGCGTACCGTTGAATATAAAAGAGTTACTGGCTTAAAAACTATTTGTCTAGTTTTTGAGTGATTATATAGTTAAAGTAATATGTTTCACACACTATATTAAAAGTTCTCCACAAAAGAACCTGTCAATTTTTCACAACGACCCCTTGAGAATGTGGTCCTCAGTGCCCAAAACAGCAAGTGGATTCCCTGATATAAGGGTACCCTGAGTAACCTTAACTGAAAAATCGCAGTTCCTTCGTTTGTAGGGAGAATTTTGGCCTCTGGGACCAACTTTGAGTACAAATTTCTCGTCTCACATGTGCATTTAAGTCTCCACCTTCCCTTAACTCGTAGTAATATGATCTGTTAATACACAGAGAGTACTTGAGATCCCTAATGTAAGGGTACTCTGAGTAATCATAATTGAGAAATCGCGATTTCTTCATTTATAGCGAAAATTTTGGCCTCTGGGACCAGTTTTGAGTACCATTTTCTCGTTCCACATGTGAAGTTAGGTCACCATTGTCACTTAACCTGTAGTGATATGACCTGCCAACATACAGAGAAAATTTGAGATCCATGATTTAAGGGTACTGTGAGTAATCGTAATTGCAAAATCACGATTGTTGTCGCTTTTAGCGAAAACTTTTGCCTCTGGGATCAACTTTGAGTACCAATTTCTCTTCCCACATGGGAGTTTATTGTCTTGATCTTCCCTGAACTGGTAGTGACTTGACATGTTAACACAGGGAAAATTTGAGCACCCTACTTTAAGGGGATTTTGAGTAACTGTAAGTGAAAAAATGCAATTTCTTCGTTTTAGCAAGAATTTTGGCCTCTGGGACTAACTTTTGAGTACAAATTTCTCGTCCCACATGTTTGAATAAGTCTCCATATTCATTTAACTGGTAGGACTTGGCTTGGAAACACACAACAAATTGACGTTCCCTAATATAAGGGTACTCTGAGTAAGTATAACTGAAAATCACAATTTCTTCGCTTTTATCAAGAATTTTGGCCTCTGGAACCAACTTTTGAGTACCAATTTCTCTTCCCATGAGCAGCTACACGACGCTATTCTCGCTGAATGGGTGGTCAGTTGACTTGGTTAAATACAGAGAAATTTAACCTTCTAATTTTGAAAGCTTCATAAAGTAAGCTAAACTGAATATTGCAATTTCTCTTTTGGGGGACTCAATTTGCCCTCTGTGACCAACTTTAATTTTAATACAAATTTCTCTTCCCAAATGTCTGAATGGGTCTTTATGTCCGTATTCCCACTAAATGGATAGTTTTGTGATCTGGTAATACAAAGCAGAAAATTTATTTTTTCCACACAGAAACCCACTTACAAATAAGTAAAACTAAAATTGTTATAACTTCAGAATTAATTTGGGGGTTTAAAGCCAGTTTGAGTACTTTACCAATATCATTTTGCTTAAACAACCCAAGGTATGAAATATTTCTTATAATATGAACAGTGAAAGGTTAAGAAGATTCACATACATAATCGAGATCCAGGGAAGTAAACTTAGAAGTGTCATTGAAAATGTAGATGCCTGACTTGGAGTGATCTTTTTTCTATTTTAAAAGTAGATTTTGAATACAATAGTTTCATCTCTGCATTCCGCTTATAAGCTGATATCATCTTCATGGAATGGGGTATAAACTACCCGGACATTACACAGAAGAAGACGCTTTTAACACACTTGATAATTTTTCGTTTGTTTCTTTCTATTTTATTGAAAAAGCAATCTTTGAGATGCAATAATTGTTCAAGTGATACAATACACTTTATGTTTACACTGTCATGAAATTTGTAGTAGCACAATAGAAAACACGTATGCACTGGGGAAAATAAAGTAACAGTGTTTCACAGCTAAAGGAAAAAAGAATTATGTCATCATTGGAAACTTTGGACAATTCAGCTATCTGTTGTAAATTCTATCTACCCAATTATTTCTACTCCCTGTATCGAGTGAACCAATAGAAAATGGCTTGGATAAATGCACAGACAAATGATGGACCCCACCTCAAACCCCCACAAGAATGCCTATGCTTAACAAGCAGTATCAATGTATTGCAATTTCTTGACCTTTCATTCCATCTTAAGGGGTTCAGGATTTCTCTACAAGGGTATATCTTAAAAAGAGCCAACATATAGCGTATTTGCACTTGCTGTGTGAGAGTCATTAGTCAGGTAGCTTTAACACCCAAATTTTGATGGAATGAGTAGTCAGATATCATAAGTTCATACCAACTTTCACAATGTTACCTCATGGAACACCAACACATAAACTGAGGAACATCTGATACTTGAAGTAAATTTGGGCT
>WURT03030987.1:0-34364 GCA_009936505.3 Holothuria glaberrima | reverse complement strand
TAGGTCAAAATTTGATTGTACGTACCCCCGTGGCTGACGTCACCGCCGTGGGTTAGTACGTACTAACCCACGGCCGAACCCACGGTCGTGCAATAGTACGAAATAACCCATGGCATGTGACCACCAATCCTCCAATCAGATGTCGAGAAATTAACAAGGTGTTATATAATATAAAAATAATGAATGTTTATGAGTGCGATAGTATGAATAATTTCATGAGTTGAGAGATTGAATGATCTATTCAACGAGGCGAAGCCGAGTTGAATAGAACGTTCAACCTTTCAACTTATGAAATTATTCATACTATCACACGAATGGAAAACATTCGTTATTTGTTTTATATAACACCAAACTTTGTAAATCAAAGATTTTGGTCAAAATTTGATTGTACGTATACTCTCATGGATGACGTCACCGCCGTGGGTTAGTATATACTAACCCACGATCGTGGGTTAGTACCGAATAACCCATGTCATGTGACGACCAATCCTCCAATCAGATGTGGAGGAATTAATAAGGTGTTATATAATAAGCTACAGAAAATGTACCTTTTTCATACAGTGCGAAGAAACATTGAAGAATTCTAGGTCAAGGTCATTGGGGGAAAACCACTGTTCTTATCGGTAGATCAGAGAGGTACTTAGCAACTTGTAATGTCAGAGGGTATATATCGTCGCAGGGCCACCCAACTGACTCATAAGGTCTGAAGGTTACGAATTTGGTTAGGACAAGTCTGGTCTCCCAAATAGGCTTATGACACAGGGGTCGACAGTTTCCCGAGCCAAAACTGGTCGATTTTAGGGCTACAATTTTTTTCTACAGGGCAAAATTTATGTCATCATTGTTAGGCATTAGGGACATTTTAGGGCAACCCTCTTCCTTCCCCTTGTGAACATGTTTTCGTACGCCTGTGGTATCCTGTCTGGCACTTCTCCATCGGGAAACACAACCCGGCCTTCGGAGGAAACATTTAGTTTTCGCCCTCCAGGGTCCGGCATACAGCCGAATGGACAGTGTTGTTGTCGAGGCCACTGGTCCCGAGGCCGAGGCCATACCCTCGGATATCGGGATCGAGACCACCCTAACGAATATTACAATGCAAAAGTCCTAGCCTAACCTTTACAGTTTGCATAGCCTATATAGCGGGGATGGTACCAAGACATGCCTGACCGTGGTATGGTATCTTTCCCTTAAAGGGGAAGGGGTGGACATTTTACCACATGCGTCCCAGATATGGTAGGCCTAAGTGCATGGTCCCTTCAAGATTTGAACAATCAGTATTCAGTAGGCCTGTGTGACCATGCAGTACCGTAGAATGGTATGCAGTGGCGAAAGGCGGACTTTAATTTCCCGGCACATTGCTATCTTCAAATGTTAATTGTGTTATACTACTGCAAAAGGGGTCGTCAATTTTGCTTGTCAAGCGTTTTTTGAATTTGGTTGAGCACCTTCTGTGTTATCTTGGGGATGGACAGAAGGTGGAAGGATCTCTCGTAGCCAGGCTTAGATGCAAAATGGTGCTATATGTTTCAGTACTTGAGAGTAGTATGAACTTCTTAAAACTTAAAGCTTTTTTACCTGTTTACCTTTCGAGGGTCCCGAGGCCGGTCACGAGGAGAGGCCTGGCCTTTAGTGATGATGCAGATTGAAAACTGTATTTGTCTCGTAAAATGTTCAACAGTTGATGGATTCCGATGAAAATTGGTTGCTATTTTTCACATGAAGGTAGGCATAACATTCACATGTCCACAGAACTTTAAATGACGGCACACGCATCGACTTCCTATCCGTTCTGGGTGTTTTTACTGTAAGCATATAGTAACACCACTGACTACAAACTAAGAATCAAATGACGTAATTATGCCATTAACATGCTATCATCGTTTAAATAATTTTGCAGTGGAGTATCTGCATAATTTTTCATGCAAGCCTGTGATGAGCTGTCACTACTTGGGGAGGACACTTCAAATACCAAAACGGCTTATCATTTTTTACTTTCAGGTTTTCCAAAATGAGGGGGAAGTGGGGAATTAAATACATGTGGGGTTAGCCCCAAAAAATCCCCCTTCCTCCTTGGCTACTCACTAATTCAAAGAGTACTTTTGGCAAAAGGATTGGAGACTTGCAGCACGTAAACTCGTTAGTTTGGTGCACAAGTTATACCCTATAGAGTGCGATACTTAGGCACAATTTGTCTGCCTGTTTTGACTTTGTGATGTCCCCACTGTGATTGAATCAATGAAGGAAATACGAATAGCCCGTTTATAAGTCATAAAACTGGTAATGGACCCAAAATGTATAAGCAATGAAGGATTCTTGTCAAAATAACATGTCCTCAACAATTCAATTATATACAGTGCACAAAGCCATGATGGCTGGGCCGCTGGTGAAACTGAGAAAGCCATCAGACGGATTTAAAAGTTACAAAAAATAGATCATCTCTTGACCTAGTGTCTGCTGTTGTTGGTGTCTTAATTAAAATAACACATTTTCAGGGTTGATAAGTAGCAAATCCAAAGTTGTTTCTATCCTGATACAACTTTTCTAAATGTAGTCAGCTATAATGAATATAACCAGTGCCTGTCACATCGTAGGCCTGCCAGTCGACTAGCCGGAAGTTACAACTGTTTGAATAAGCCTATACCGTATGTGAATGTTACGTTCAGTGGCGTCTTGGAGAGGTGTACCAAGATTTTATGCAAGGGGGAAGGGTGGGGGTTCAGAATTTCAAAATTCGTGAAAAAATCTAAAAGGAAAGACTATCACTGTTATAAAATTCGCTGGAACTGGGAAAACCTTTTGTCCACCTCAGGATATGGTCATCGAGTTTTCCACTATTATTCATCGCAAATGTCACGCACTGATTACATAATTTTTAAAAGTACATGGTTAAGACCAGGACTACACATTCGGCGACCATCTGTCACTTTGTTTTCGATGGCTGTCCCGGAGTAGGATACTCCTACGCGTCTGTTCCCCTGAACAGACGTCGAAAAGATCCGACTATCTCACATTACTCGCCCGTATTCCTCTCGGATCTTTGGTATACACTTGAGGGGGTTCGCGCTGTTGAATCCAACCGAACATCCCTATCTGAATTTATAATGAAGATTAAGTTTATAGGATATTCTCCTAGTCTGAGTGCTCACATGAGAGAAAGTATACGCTAAAAAAAGTTTGCTCACCAATCCATTTAAGAAAACGTATTTGGCCAATATATCTTTGTCACAAAATAAACGAGTTCGGTAATTCGTTGCTGCATGGAATTGTGGGGAAACATGTGGGGTAAATTCCCCTATTTCTGTGCGCGTAACTAATTTTCGTGCAGTAAATACATATACCATTAAGCCTAAATCTAAGTGTGGCCAGCCTAACTGCACGAAGATAGGAGTCTCTACACTGCATTACCTGATTACGGCAGATTAGTATACAATTCTTACACCAAGGAGGCAAATTTTATATACTAAACCACATGTAAGAACCCTCCTTATATTTGCGATGGATTAAAAAAGGGTGATTCGACATATTTCTCAAGCAAACTCAAATTTTGGAAGACGTGTTGTAAGTACGGGGCGTTTTGTTTATCCCGACGAATTTAACTATGTGCGCATTTGCACACGAATTATCGAACTCGCTTATTGGGTAACAAAACTCTCAGTAAACCGATTTTTCAACTGTTGTTGAGCAAACTTTACCCACTTTCAGAACGCGTACGTGACCACCCAGCTTCAGTGAAATTTTACTCAGCTGTTGTTGAAACGTACCGTACACTATTATACACTATCACTTATTCATCAGTATTTATGGTTCTGATGTTGTTTAAGTCCATTTATAAGGTGTTAAATATGCAAATAGTTCTTTGTGTACTTCGACAATGATTTAGTTATATTGACCACATGCATGAAGTGAAAACACAAAACCTATACAATAGAATGTGCAACTTCCAATCTTTATCGTAAATTATGTTAATTATCTAAATAATCCAATGTTATTTTCGAGCAAATCATCTGATTTATTCCTCATTGGTACCTCATTTGTAGCGGATTTTTATTGACAATTTTCTTATTCCAACTAATTGCTTCATTTGGGTCCATCTTGACTGTGGAGTGAGCTCCTTTCACGCACACCCTGAAACTATACGTTGTTTGACTTTTCTTTGGGTTTGGCTTTATTTTACTAATATATGTACAGTCAAACATGTCGTTGGTTGCTCGAGATTGTCCTCGGACAGGCAACAAAAGTTCAAGAGTAGGCCTTGCAGTTTTTTGATAGCCATTGGACGCTTTATGAAAGTATACCAGTACACTTTATAGTATTATTTACAATTTGCCCGTCCTTAATTTTCAAATTAACCATAGAACTGTAAGATTTGAATTTGTTCAACGTTCAAAGTGTGCATTAATAAGCCAATTGGGAAACTTAGATTTACGGTGCATGCTGGGAAAGAAAATGTAACTGTAACAGAGACTGCATACGCAAGACAGATATTTTGTATAATCACGCACAATTTTCGAGTTCTAAAATTATGGTTCTCTAGACATCGGTCACCGGTCAAAGAGAATTTCCTCTCAGAGGAAAGTTCTCTTTGGAAATTTAATCTCTTTAACTTTGCCCGAAAAGGTTGAACAGTGTGACGGTTAATTGTGGAAGCCAAGAAAACAGTAATTACAAGGCTTTGTATCCGTCAGAAAATATCCGTGGACTTGATCTATGGTACTATACTGTACAGCAAAATCCAATTTCCCAGCACGTCTATTGAAGGAGGCTTGTGACTGGGGAATATTTTTAAACTGCGATCATCGACAAAGTCGTACATCAAGCTCGTATGGTGGAAATTTACTAAAATATGTCGTCAACTGCTGTTCAGTATAATGAGGCGTGTTTGCAAACAATCGCTGTAATCTATCAGAAGATTGAGAAACAAAATATTTGGCAGAAATACAGACTTCCTTTGCTGATTTTGTTTTTGATTTTGGGTAATGAACATACTACGTTTTACACCTACATTCAGTGCTTACACACCTCCGGCAGCAGACACCAGGTTTTTTTCTTGCACGAATTTTTTGTATTTAACGTTTCAGTTTTCATGTTATAACTGTGTGGTGTTTTTGTCGCTCTTATAAACAAATAAAATTGTCAAAAGGGATCATCGAATAACAAGAAACGAATATTCTTTTAACGAGTCTGTGTCAGTGCTACATTGAATTATCAGTCTAGGGACTCTTCTTTAAGCGCAAAACTTCAGCATGCATCAGACATCCAACCTCTATCATCATCCCTTTGACGGCAGTCGCAATTTCTTCAAGAAGGCCGGTAATCAGGCCCGTAGTCAAGGAGTTCAAGGGGGGCGAAGCCCCCTCTGAAATCTTTTTTCGCTCCCAGAAAAGTGTCAAGTTGCCATTGACTTAATAAATTTTTACACATTTTCCCCCACCCTGAAAATTCCCCCTGGAAGCCATTTCGCCACCTTCACTATCTTGTCTGGCTACGGGCCTGCCGGTAATTATGAAGTATAGGGGGTAATTGCGACAAATAACTGATGGCGTCAGCTATCCAATAAAACATAACAGCTAAATCGTTGGACAATCTTTATTGAGGAAAAAGTAATTTGATTCATATAGCTTGTTGAATTTAACCTGCAACCTCTGATTGCTGGGATCCTTTATCATATTAAACGCTTTCATCCTCTCCGTCAATGATTGATGTTGTACTAGAAAAAGTTTCACTTTATTTACAGGTTTATCAAATGTTAGGTAAATTTTTGAGTTGAATCCGATAGATCACTTCAATTGTGATATCCGGGTGAATATACATTTGTTAATGTTCCTTGAAGTAAGAGAAAGGAAAAAATGACAACCTTGATCTCAAAACAACGGGAAATCGTTGGTGGGAACGGTGGCCAACTGGAACAAAATTTTCATTACCGATTTTAGGTTGTCATGGGAACTTCTAAACTGTTCCAATCACCTCATTCGCTCCCCGAATGACTTCCTTATGCATGCTAATTCCTATCTAGTTTGATTGAGCAGTAAGATGACTCGGGAAGAAGAGGGTCATTAAAGCTTCGTTTTGGTACGAAATACCTCTTGACATCATCGTTTTAAATGTCAACTTCAAGTCCCCAACTTATCGCTCATACGGAACGACTCCACATCCTTTAGAGGTCTTCTCATGCCTTTGAGCTCCTTCGATATTATATTGTGTAGTGGCTTCAACCACGGACCTGCAGAAAGGTAATGCGGACATGGCCTATACATCCCTGCAGGGAAGCAAGTTCAAGACTTACAACGTTGAAGTGTCTATCATGACTAATAGCATATTGATTCACAGACACTACAAAAACTTTTTCGTGAACCCTATATTTATGTTTCAATTTTTGTTAGCCTATACTATCGCAAGAGGAACTGGATATAGGCTACAAGTCCACCCGGTGAAAGCCGTCTTCGCTGCATTTAATTCATGACTGGAACTACTCGCTCGGCTAGCACAGGAAAATGTTGTGTTTGTCTCTCCAAGCTATGGGTTGCCTCATCCCGATATAGGTATCTTACCATATTGAGTATATAATGCAAAGGTCCTGGCCTGCAGATCCCCCCTTACTCCTTCGCCAGCAATAAACGTCAAATTTCAGGAATAATGTTGTCGTTCTCAGAGCACTTGCCCTTTATGTCAGGGTAGCATGCATGCCAGGATATTTAACTACATGGGAGAAATTCAGAGCAAACCCTATGCCCCTTTGTATGTCTTCCATCATACACCCGAAACCTACACAAAGGGTATAGGGAACACGGATCTCAGCCCTACCTGGCCACGGGTCTGAATTGACCCCAAAACCCACGATACAAGCTTATCAATTTTCTATAAAGAATTCACTCTGGCAACGTTACCCCTCGAAACTAACATCTTTAGAACAAAATATGTGTACATAGGAAGGAAAGTATAGCCTTTTTAAAGTGAACTTGTTCCCCTTAAAGATTAGCTTTAATTTCGCAACCGTGGCACCCATGAGAGGACGAGGGTCGGGAGAACTTGGGCAGAATATTCGCTCTCTTGGAGTGCTCCTGTGGTTCCAAAATCGTGTACTTTATTTGAGCTAACTTCAGGCTTGTTGGTTTCCCGAAAGGAAAAACTTAAGAGCCGCTCTTGCCGACCTTGCAAAAACTTGAGAGGGACCGGGGATTGTAAGGTTGGAAATGACTACCGTAGCACACGAATTACAATGCACGCAACTACTATCAGTATACACTGATAAGTAGAAAACACAGCTCCAGTAATCGTTGCCTGTGATAAGAAAGAACGACGTAGTTGTGTCATAACCTTCTAAGCCGGTGTCGAGCGCACCTTTTTGGGTTGGACGTACCCATTCTAAGAGATGGAGCGAATGCAAGTGCAGAGTAATACACGTTCTCTGAGCACGCAAATTTTTGTGTTACAGGGTCATCGAATGCTATAAAACCTGCAAAGTCGGAAATGATTACCGACCCTATCGCCAGTATCATAGGCAATTACTGTGTGGTTTTGTTCGTCGAGCGAAAGATGGTAGACACGCTGTAAGTCGAAACCTATGATAGTATCAGTTTTCAGAAGCGGTAGCTCGCCGACTGGTTCGATTTCATGTCTGCAGGCAGTGATTACGTAATATCAGTCATCGAGTGCGCTGCTTTTTAGTGCTAACAAAAACTTTCTGTAACGTGAATCAGCCTGAGGCTTCAAGTTCTAGGCTAAGTCAAGTTTCCTTGCCACATGTAGTACAGAATAGCTTGAAGGAGAACTTACTGGATTATTTACATGAGGAATTGTCACAGGTGGGAAAGGTTGGTGTCAAAGAAAACTTTTGTGGTAAAAATAAAGGGAACGACACAGCCTCTCAATCGATACGACCGTTAATCCTTACCGTGCACCTATGGCCTACTTGTACGCCGCGGCCTCAACATGCAGGCTAGAAACAAGATTCAAAATTGTCAAAAGATAAACTTGGCAGCTATATTTATATTTATATATATATATATATATATATTTCTAGTTCGATCTGGGACTTCATCTGTTCATAACCACTCATATCCAATTGCTAGTATATGTGATCGGGGAGCTACCAGTGGCCTACCTGTACGTGTTATTCAACTCTCTAGAAACACCTGGGTCAGGAGGGAACTGAACCAACATTTTGGGTCACAATTTAACCCAATTTGGATCAAATGAAACCTCACTTGGGTCATTATTTGACACAATAATTTTGGTAGGTTACCTCCTGACCCAGTTTTGGGTCAAATTGACCCAAGTGTTTTAAAGTGTAACATTACGCAGCTCTAGCTACTGGCCACACTACGATTTTTACTGTCAAAATTATAGCCGTTGAGCTTTTCTTTACTTTAACTAGAGCATTTTACCAAGTTCGGGTCCAGGTTTTCACCTTTTTGTATATACTACCACAGTTAAAACTGCGACACTCCTTTCGGGAAACAAACATTACTGTGGTTTTGATTTAATTCTGCGTAAGTAGCTTTTTCAGAAGCTCATCTTACATGTTTTCCGTCTGCATCCCAACTCCATTTCTTAGGCGGTGAACCACGCTATGAGCAATGCAATTGGCCATAGACCACGTGATCTATACTAAACGTAATGTCTTGTGATCACGTCAAGCGGAAATCTTGCATTTCCGTTTACCTTACTTGCTGAAATTGAAATACAGAATTTAACTGTCTACTTCATATGGATCTTTCTTTATTTATTGTGTTACCAAGTTTGTAAAGTCTAATTAGAACCTTTGATTAACTGTATTCCTTTTTTAGTCCCTCTGTGTATGTGCTAACCTAGAATCTTACTATTTCTACTTTATACCATCTTCATTGTTCTATCATGTGGGATGTTCTCAGTTTAATATATTTTGTAAGTCTTTAATTTAATAAACTAATTGTCATATCAGTGATAGATCTGACCTCCCTTTGAATAAAAATGAGGCGATCATTTTGTAGTCCAGTATTGCAATACTCTCACCTCTGCGAACTGGCCTCGTTGAAAGATACGAAACTTGCAAAAAATGAAACAAAGCGAAAACGTTCCGTATACCCATCTCCACTAAAATAAAATACTAAACAAAATGTGGTGTACATTTGTGTTCAGGCATGAGCACCGCAGTGAGTTGCAAATGCTAGGAAAGTGTTACACCGGCGTAGGCTGGTAGGAATGTTTCCAGACCCTAGGGGCGGGCGAGTTTGCCTGCTTAGCTATTCTCTTTAGCTTTCTTTAGACCGAGTTACCGCCTCCTCAAAGAGCTCAACTGAGAACTTTGCCCGGCTCTCAGGCTAAGTCTTTATCTGCATATTGACTTTTCCCCTAACTTCCCGACTTTCAAACCTGGGGTACTTCCCCATACTTCCCCAGGTTTTTCATGTAGGGGGTAGGCTTGCTCTCCTTCTCTATTCTTTTCTGGCATGAAATATTATGGCTGCCAAGTCTCTCTCTTTGGATTCTTTAAAGTTGAGTGATAAGGTTGTTAGTTTGAGGAACGAGCACTCTTTTAAATTGTTCTTTCGTCCCCTTCTCTGCATATGTCTTCCATCAAACAGCGAATTGTTACGATTGCAAACGGATTCTCAATTATAAGGAGACGTTGTTCGAACTCAAATTAGTGGAGGACCAGGTGCGAGTGCAAAAGCACCGAAAAACTTTTTTGTGTTGATCGTATGGCACGGATGTGATTAACAATTTTCTGCAAAGCGAGAAGTGTAATGTGAAGGTGAACTATACTCCATACTACCATAATGATACCACGATTGTCTCATTATACCCTATAATACTATGATTATTGTGATATCCACACAATCATCACATGTCGTTTATGAAAGGAATGATTGAGTGATAGAAAAGACTGTCTATATGTTAAACAGGTTAAGAAGAACATTACTAGTTGAAGGTCATATACATAAAGAGTATTCTACCCTAAATAATTTCCTGTCTAGCGGAAAATATCAATAGTTTCTTCACAATTCTCACGATATTTTTCTATGGTGGACAAATAGTTCGTCTGCATTTGGCAATTTGAGGATTTAACTAATATGCTTCATGGTAACTTAGACGTAGGCAAGTAACTCGAATCATGGAGCTGTTGCGGATAGCTCCATGCTCGAATCTAGATCAGCGATCTGTGGTCACGGCTCCTGGTAACTAGTACCCGAGTCATGACATCAATGCAATGGAAGTCTTACCTGCACAGCTGTATTATCTTTTCAAAACGATCAAAAGTACATTAAACACTTTGCAGATTAACAAACCACATGATTGCTGCACTCATGTAATATTGGATGAACACGGGGACAACTTATGGTGACATTTTTTTTTATTTTGCTGCATGGGGTAATGGAATCGTAATTTTTAAGTAAAAATGAGTTGAGGTGATTCCATTAGGTCTGGTCGGGTTCATGTTCACAGTTATGTGGCAAGTCACGGGAGATTCAGACACACGGTACTTTCTTGTTTTTTTTTTTTTTTTTTGCAAGCACGATGGCGTGTCTATGTATTTGTGTTTGTAAAGTTGTACGTTATGAGTGTGTTGTGGTGCTTAGCTTGTAAATACGATACTTTTAAGATAGGAGGGATACTAAACGTTCCGTAGATTTTTCATATGGACTGAGAGAAAACCCTGTTGTTTTTTGGAAGACAGACGTTATTTGAGGTCATCAGAGTAAAAACCCGAAAACCTAGAATATCTCAAGTAAGGAATGAAAATGACGAATGCATTTGGTACTTGGTTTACAGGTTTTTCATGTTAAGAGAAAGAGTGCTATTGTTTTGGCTAAGTTAGTTAAAAGTTCATTCGAGGTCCCCAGTGGTAAAACAACGAGAATTACTTTTCATTAACACAATATCTCCAGGGTAGTTACATTGAGGGATCTCATACATAGCATGAGCATGCCAGGGCTTAGGCCTACTGTTAGAGTAAACCCTGCTTTTTTTTTTTTTTTTTTTTTTTTTTTTTTTTTTTTTTTGGTAGAGGTAGTAAGAGGCCATATGGAGTCACCAGAGGTCAAATATGACACCTCGAAAACAAGATATCTCATTAAGTGTAACTTTAATGGAGCTCATTTACAGCACGTGGATGCCCCACATTGAATTGGACCCTGGTTTTGTGCTTGATGGCGTTCAAAGATCATTATGGGTGTCGCAAGTCAAATTGTGTTAACCTCGTAAGACTGATCACCTCAAGAAGGATATATTTGAGGGATCTTTTACTACGCAAGTGGATGCTCCATATTACGTTCAAAAACCTGATAGTATTTAGTGGGAGTCAAAGATCATTTAAGGTCACCAGAGGTCAAACTAAAAGACTTGTAACCATCATATCTCAAGATAGGAAGATTTGATTCTCACACCGGTAGATACGTAGCAGGTAGAAATTTGTTGACTTTCATTGTGACATGAATTTCATGACTCATGTATTCTTGAGCAGTGTTGCATTTCAAGAGTAAATGATCGGAGACTGGATAGGAAGAAGCAAATGACGTCCATTCACTTGTGTTAAAACAGATACTTCCGTCATTATTCTAGGCTACACTTCCTTGCATTGTATACTTAACTGACGGGTATTGGGATAAGTGTGTTGACATAGCAGGAAGACAGTTTGTAACATACTAAGCCAAGATGTAACTTTCACCTGTCTTGTTCCATTCCCTGACGTTCCACGAGTAATATTTATCATCACTCACGGATACGTAGAGGTTGAACAATGACTAAAAAACATTTTGGCATGTTTTGGTAACATCCATGCACTTATGATGAGATCGTTAATCAGGCCGGCTGTATATGTCCCAAATAAAGTCAAGATTTTAATCATGAAACGTTTGTATACACTTGAACAAAAACCTATGATGCACACCCTTCTACAACATACACTCGAGAGCCACAGAACGTACTGCACTTTTTAACCATATTAATCTAGTTTTTGATGTCCAAACCACCAAATCGTTGGTCTGGATATACCCAAGACCATCCGAGATGAATCAAGCTCTTTACTCAAGCACCCGAGACCAAATCAGCGAAAGTTTAAGCTTAGGCAAAACCACCCAAACCGACGAAGCTCTAAGACCATCCGGGACCAAACCGGAAAACCCGAAATAAGGTTTCATGGTACGACAAGAAGACCCTAAGGGCCTGTTCTGGACTTCTTTCTTTATAATATATGCAGTTTGAAAAAGCACAAAATACAGGCCGTACTCAAAAATAATCTGTAGCTTCATGCGAACTACTTAAAG
Source organism: Holothuria glaberrima (assembly GCA_009936505.3). Classification (NCBI taxonomy): domain Eukaryota; kingdom Metazoa; phylum Echinodermata; class Holothuroidea; order Aspidochirotida; family Holothuriidae; genus Holothuria; species Holothuria glaberrima. The sequence goes on along the minus strand of WURT03030987.1, from coordinate 22,116 downwards.
AGTTCATTCTAGTACACATGCTGACTTGAGCGAACCATGGTTTGGTATTTTGATACGACGGGGAATGGTATATTTGTGCCTTAAAAATGCATTAAATTTGCAAAAATTGAATAGTCAGATTTCGATTTTCTTGATTTGGGTCTGAAACAAGCGAGACCACCCAAAACCAACTTGATTTTCAGGTAGTTTGGGTTTGTTCCCTATTTGGGGTAGTTTATCCACATCTTTATAGATGCCATTAAATTTTGATCGTAGTCTGGATTTAGAGCAGCGTCTTTCAACTGGTTGCCTGTCTGGTGAGCTGCGAAGTCTACAAGAAAAGAAAGGATGTCTTTATTTCCACCATGTTTTAATGTATATAGTTTAATAAATCCCACTCAGATGAAATTTCGGTGTTCGTTGCTAATTGGCGTTAAGAAATGCGTTTTAGTTGTGAACAAAGCAGAACTTTTTTCAGTCAGTAATGAGGGGTGGCCCTCGGATAACGTCATCCAGGAGAGCCGGCACGTGACCCCTTATATCAGCCCAACAGGCGTTTAAGCTTTAGATTTCTGCAGGGGGTAGGGTTTGGTGTGTTTCTAGCTGAGTGATGTATATAGGCTTACATGTAATCATTTCTATCAAAAATTGTTCTCAAACTATCAAAATTCTTGTAAATCCTTCGAAAACCATCATAACATTCACGCGCTTCTAGCCTTACCGCATCGCTGTGTTTATAATATCAACACCGTCCCAAACATATTCACATTATTCATCGGTAAGTGTTTAACAATTACACCTATTGTTTGTGTACATATATACGCAGGAGCACAAAAAAAAATTGCAAGCATACAAAACGGGAATTCCGGGGAAGACATATTTTGTGACAAAAACTTTTACGAATAACCTTGCAGAAGACTAGCCTTCTTCTTTCTATAACTTCAAAAAATTTCGCACACTTTAGTTATATCTAGCTGCCATTTCCAACATACTGGATTTATTCAACGTTAAAGGTTCCACAGGTATTGTAGTCGTGATTCAATAGAAACACGAAAATGAAACGTTGCAAAATTCTTACCTCTTTTTCCTATCTTTTGGAAGATTCTTCAACCTGACCATCGTGGCAAATATTTGTTGTACGGAAAAAGATTTTTCAGTTTCGTCTGGGAGCCATAATGATTAAGATGAAAAAATGTACTCTCCGAAGAAGACCATGCAGTCGCACCATCAAATTTCTTGGTTTGCTCTTAAGAAGGGCAGATTTTTTAGCAAAACCCAGACTTTTTCAACTTTTCTTAATGAAAACAAAAATATGAAATCTTTTGCAATATGATCCCATTTTTTCGGCGCGCTTTGTGCACCTTTATTTTGCGATCGGCATCGTTTCGGCAACCTATTGCTTCCGTCGGGGCTTAGAGTAGCTGGCCCCTAGTCAGGGCGCTTGGCCCCCATGTCGATAAATCCAGGCACCATCCACGGTTGAGTCTGCATGCAGTTTTTCCTATTGGCAATGAAGTATACCCCCAAATATTGATAGTTTGGTACCTTGTAGCCATTCAGAAACCTGTAGTGTAGGTCAAACGATGTATCCGCTCATTGCTTGGCTATAGTCAACACGTTACAGCTCATGTGGTATAACGTTCCTGTGCCGGTTATGACGCCTTAGTAGGAGTCGCGATACCCGACTCTAAAAATATTGGAATCGTCTATGCCTACTTGAAAGGTACATTTTTGTGACCATCGGAATTTTTTAGCGGAACTTACCTTTATTATATGTCACACGCATACTGCCTTGAAACGAAAAAACATACGTTGCATGGATCAATAATAGATATCTTGTTCCATTGTCTTTGTTCTTTGTTAAATATAAAAACCAATACCAATGTCAAAGACGTGCGAGCTTTATTGATTGCTACACTCCCAATTTTCAAGAAACCCCCAGTAGAATTTTATCCATTTGTGGGCTCGGTTCTGGGACATCAGTATCTTTCCCCAACTGCACTTCGCCACATACAAGTGAACCACAAAGAAAGTCAATTCAGTGGCAGTTCAATTAAATATTTTATCGGGGGAGGGGCAAGAGGTGTTGACCTCTTATATATATTCCTGCTTGGGATAACAATCATTAATTTTGGCCTGAAAATAAAGTGCCAGCACCCCAAAACAGACATTTTGTTGCTCACTGGAAATGGACTTATTCGATATTCCTCAGTGAGAAAAGGAGGTACCGCATATCCCCGTCTCGTACGTTTAGGACGTTAATCGTTTCCATATTGCGTAGCCTTAACTTTAAAAATTTAAAAAGGGGAACCATCAGTACAACGGGTCCAGGCGACCAAAATGACCACCTCACGGACTGACTTTATAATGACAGTAATGTTTCCTTTTGCCATCAATTGGAGATCTTGTTATTAATAAGTAGTGACTTAAACTCTCCTTCGCGTCTTCTTTATATCATTTTTATTCGAAATGTTGAATATGAGGGCATTAAATGTCACTTCGAAGTATTGAAGGCTACATTGTATGCTTACTTTCTTCTCACAAAAGAAAAATTGAAGTAGACACGTAAAACCACAGTCTAAGGTATGGTGGGTTCGTCATTTCCTTATTTCAAGCAATTAATATTATTTTACAACCATTGGATATCATACTGCCAACATTCTTTCCAATTAGGAGACGTAATTAAGATTAAACTGATTTATCACTTCCTACAAGTAGGCCTATAGTTTGTCATTATCAAGACTCGCGGTATATGTTGACACTGATAATATCGTTAAGTCAGCACAAAATGGGTCCACCGCAATGTATTCATGGCCAATGATTCAGAAAACGAGGTGGGTATATTCCTAACAGAAAATGGGCCACCACATCAAAATTTTTAAGTTTTTTTTATACAGGTGTTCCTCAGTTCCCTTGAATCCACTCTTTTGGATTGAGGAGAACCGCAAACCCACTGAGAACTTCTACTATGATCCAGAGGTCAAGAAATTTATTAACGGGCCTCTTTGAATAGAAGTGTCAATAATTAGTGTTGGGATGTCCTCGAGTCCCTGTTCGGCATCTCTAAGTATCATCCAGGAGACTTTCAAAGATTCTCCCTCTGGTTTAACGGTTATCAGTAAAACATGACTCTGATTTTCTTAAACTTATTTGGTTTAAATATCCGAATGTGGCTCACAATTTCACTTCGCAAATAAAAGTTGATGGTCCCGGAGGTTTGAATTTTTATAGCGCCCTCGAAAACTATGTATCGCGACCGTGGTAAGTTAGTGGTCTGACTTCAACAACCCGAAAAACCTATTGTTCCCCAACTTCTCAATTTGACAACTGACAACTACAAAGTCTATAAAGCTGCAATATTCTGATGAAAGAAAAAGAAAATCAATTTCCCCGACAAAGACAGAAAATACCGGACACAAACGGCATACCGTAACCTGAAACACACACACACACACATAGTAACAATGTATGGTACCATCACATTGTCTATCGCTGTTTATGTACCCTTTTGAATGACTTTGGTTTTGAAAAAGTTCATTCACTCGTGGTTTTCGGCCATTGCGAGCCGTGTGGTGAAATCTGTTTCCTAGTACTTTTTTTAACAGTTTTTTTCTTTTCCGTTTAGCTTTTACAGCTATGATAACGATACGGTGACTTGCATTTTTGTTACTGTATGAATTTTAATAAGGGGTGCAGATGAACTAATCCTTGATACACCAACCATTATAGTGTGAGTTTAATCGGGTAGATTACGATGTGGAATCATCAGTCTTACGATATATAGTACTTTCCCGGAACAACCCTGTCTGGTTGTTTCGTATTCCTTTAACACATATATAAGGACGCAAGAAGTGTGCATAATAACGAGTGTCATCGAACGCCGTCCAGACAATTCCCACTTGAACAATTCGAACCGCACAATTCTCACTCTGGGCAGTTCCAAATTTCTAGTGGGCTGAGTTGTCTTAGGAGTGTTTGTGTGTTTCGTCACTGCGCCCTCAACAATTACCCCTGGGCAATTTCACCCATACAATGTCCACTTAAATAATAAACTTCCCCCTCCGTCAATTACCACCCTGAAAAAAACTGAATTCCGAAATTTCTTGAAAGGGAAATCACTTAAGGGGTTAAGTTCATGGTCGGGAACTGCTCTTGTTGGAATTTACGGGATAGGAATTGTCTGGGCGGTAATTGCCTAGATGGTAGTTGTCAGGTCACCCCTGACGTCTTATTGTCGGGGGTGAAATCAGAGGTTGAGGTCCTTTACAAACTCCGATAGTCTCAGTCATTGGCGGAGATTTGTTCTCAATTGTATATATATTGAGGGGGGGGGGGCTGGATCCATTTTCAAATAATTTACTGTGTGAAAACTCATCATCAATGGGGGATGTCTTAAATATTGGGGAAATGTCTCCCTGCCCCCCGGGATAGCCGCCCATGGTCTCAGTTGAAAGTTAAGGCCACCTTCTCTGGTCATCACCAGTAAATTAACAGTCAGCTTACTGACCGGATACCATTGTTGCAGACTATTTCAGTATGTGATAGACATAGGTTTATCAACAAAAGAACAAGACCCGTAACTAGATGAACTTTTAAAGGATTTAATGGGGTGAAACTCAGTAGTTTTACACAAATGTTACTATATCTATAACGTGAAATCAGGAATTTTGAATAACACATGCACTCCTCTTCAGGGAGTTGTTAATTGTCCACCCCTCCCCACCCCATGGCGTCTTCAAACGTGGCGGGTACTGGTGGTTAGCGCAGCTAGGGACTTAGGTACCATGTAAACTTTTCAGAAAGACCAGTTTCATTTCAAAGAAGGAAGTTATCCGCACGTTAGTTGCATTGCTGGAATATGGAGGGCCCTCTCCTGGGTAATTGGTACGAAGCTGCGCTGGATGATTCATTTAGTTGAGATGCATATGCACGATTGTGGATATTGGCATGAACTAAAAATTGTCCTGAAATGACAGTAGCCCAGGGGCGATACGCAAAAGCAAGTAGGAATAAAAATTGGAGAGGGGTGAGGACCGACAACTTAAGGATGTTTCGGATGCACTGGTGCAGCGTGTCAAGCATGCGAACGCTGTGGCTACCGAATTATCATTGGACACCGGGAGCAGTGGGAGATTGAAAAAGTAGCTACTCGGTATTGGGGGAATCATCCCTTCCTCTGACCATGGTCCATCTCCAGGTACATGGAGACGGGGGCCACGGGGGCTTTAGTCCCCGGATTTTTTTTGCCGCGGGCATTTTGGGCCACCTTAAAAGGCTTTAATTTTGTTGAGCTTATTGGGCCGCTTCGATGATTAGTCCTGCCCCCCACACACTTCAAACTTGGCTCCGTGGTCCCTGATCTCCCTTTTCTTACACGACTTCGTGCCTGCATTGTGCTGGTGTAACCAGTGAGTTGAAATAGCAGCTCACTGTTTAAGTTTGGTCACTTTCACTTGGGAACCTCAAAACAGAGAGTATTGCAAATGTCATGTCGCTAATAGGCTAGCTGCTTTCTTAAAAGGCTCTTTGAAGCAGATGACCGAAAACTGAACGTAATACCCAACAAGAATTCTGTTTTCCGAAGGGCCTAATTCCCCTGATGAGACACATGCCTAGACATGACTGGATTTCAGTCATCAGACCCTTTTACCATTGGTCTGTCTTTTTTCCAAAGTCCCTTCGACTCTCTGGCGAAGAGCTAAGGGGCCAAAACAAACACTGCACCCCAAAGGAGCTACGTCCCCGAAAGGACAACAAACTGAACTGGCCAACCTCTCGATCCTCAGACCTCTACATCAAGGGCAGTGGCGGAGCGTCTATAAAGTCAGGGGGTCGTTCGCCCCTCCTAACGCACTCAAATCGCCTGTCGGCACACCTTTTATAGGTTTTTATCTTATTGAGGCATAGGGTATCTGCCAACTTCAAAGCCCCCATACAGACCATTCTCGCACATCTGACCGACTTCCCTTACCCCGCAACTGATCAAGGGTGTGTCATGCGTGGTCCCCTTCCACTGCAGACGGTAATAAGTTCGTTTCAAAAAGGACGAATACTTGCAACATAATAACTCAACAACTCGAGGGTCGTGCTTTGTGAAAGTCTTTGCAAAGAGCATTTCTTTTTTATCCTGAGCTCAGTTATTGCAGTATTGAAAACAAAAATCATTTCCATGGGTGGTTTTGACCTGCGCTCGTTGTATTTTTTAAGCAAATCCTTACTACTAAATTTACAAATCCTCTTCGTGTTCTTTCCATATGGTAGGGTTGTGGCTTGCCGGAACACTCCAACAAAATAATCTGGGTCTGTCTGTAACATATAAACCACGCCCTCCGATCAGCCGAAGCGGTTGAAGGTGTGTCAGACCACAGTGCGTTTGCGGTAGTAATTTATCACCTTGTACAGAAGGGATATTTTCCACTTTATCCCAAAGAAAGCCATCTCTGTGGTCCGTATTCAGCATTAAATTCTAGTCATAACTTTTATGTGGTAATTTTGTAAATATTAGACGAGTAAACATTCTGTGGGTGCAACGGAGATGACCTAGACGGCGGATGAATACTATAAAAGCCATCTGCTACGTAACTACCTCATTATGCAAAAAAGTTTTTCTGTGAGAGACCTTGTCTGAGTTGTACACAACTGGAAATTGGCTGGCGGTAAGTCTTGACTCTGGGAAACGAGCTTGCTGTGTACGTGTGCAATTAAGTTGTCATTGCAGCACTGGGCGACAATCTGGCCGGACGGTAGCAAGTCGGTTCAGATGCAAACTTTTCATCTGGACTTTTGAAAGCTGTTGGGTCTTTTTCAGTCAGCAGGATTGTTCTACATGATTGCTGAAGTGGAATTGCTCTGAATTTGTGGGATTTTGTCAGCTGCTGGTGTGACACTGATTTTTCTATCAAAGCTGCATGCAGGAGAAAAAGTTAAGCTAGCTGAGTTTCAGAGATGGCTGGAAGAACTTTTCTCGTGGGCCTTTTCCTGTGCCTATGGACTGTTACACACGGTCAAAATACGTTTGTATTATCAACAAGTGATATCCGAGATATAGGGGACCCAAGTGAAGTGGAGGATGACATACTTGTAAGGAACACCGGAATAACTGTGAATTTTGGACGAGAGCATGCAGTGAACCCGGACAGAGAACTCGTTATAGAAGTCAAACCAGGTGATAGTTGCAAAGTTGTTGTACTCCCGGAACCTCTGTCTCAGATACCGGGTAAGCTGACTCCATCAGAATTTCCTTGCGATTTCGAAGAAGGTGAGCTAAAATATGTTCATTTTGGTTCCAGGCTTCCCCCTAACGATCGGGTTAAAATGCAATTACTTTATAGTACTGATACAGAATATTTTATCATCCCATTTACTATGGAAGTCCGTGTCAATACTGCCGAACAATTAGATATAGTTACCCGATCTGAGGTCCTAATCGTAGATGAGCTCAAGGGTATCAGTGATCCAATAACACCTAGCAAATTAGAATTTGCAACTGATCGTGGCGACTCAGGGGATGGGAGATACTGTCAAGTTAGAGTTTTATCAAAGATGACCGGTCTTCCTCGCTATGGGGATGTGATAAATCTGGACAGAATTGGTCAACCTGTTGAATGTGATGAATTCTTAAACTTAGGTGTAGCATACCAACATACCGCTGACACCACTTCACCCCGTAGAGACTACATCCCGGCATTTGTAGAGTTAAAAGAGTCAGAGATGGCTAACAGCAGTGTGGTGCAGCATGAATATTTCCAGATTATGGTGAGGATTAATGGGGGACAGGATAACACACCTCCTCTCTTTAACATTGCAAAAGCTATGTGGGTATTAGAAGTAGATCAGTTTATCATGACGGCCATTACGCCAGATGTTCTTGCAGCAACCGACATAGAAACAGAGGACAGAGATTTGGTATTCAATATAACCACACCATTAGGCCCTGGTGAGGGTTACATAGTCAGCACAGATGACCGTAACCAACCAATAAGTTCTTTCACTCAAGCTGATGTAGAGGACCTTAAAATTGCGTATGTACCCCCAGCAGATGATAGTGATGAACAAAGAGTATTTGAAGTACAACTGGAAGTTGTGGATTCAGAACTTCAAACATCAGACCCAGAGTCAATTATGTTTGTTGTCTTTCCCAAAAATACCCTTGCCCCTATTGCCACAAGGAATACAGGGGTGTCTCTCTTTGAGGGTCAGTCAAGAGTTTTGAGGCCTGATCTGAATCTAGAAATTTCTGACGAAGATAACTTAAATGATGTCATTATTGCACCAATTGATGGTCTGAGGCATGGGCAGCTGAGAGTTAGGGGTGTGGTTCAGAAATTTTTCACCATCTCAGATCTTAGGGATGGTCTTGTAACTTATCACCATGATGGTACTGATACATATAGTGACAACATAATTTTCAGAATGACCGATGGGCAGAATGAGGTTGAGTTTCTGTTCCCAGTTACTATTATGGCCCTCGATGATGAACCACCCATTGTTGATGTTAATACTGGTATCCTCATCAATGAAACAGACACCATGCTGATAACTGTCAGTATACTAAGCGCCACAGACATTGACAGTGAAGATATGTTCATCAAATTTATCTTGGAGCAACCATATTCCACAGAAAGTGAATTTGTCCTTCGTCAGACTGACAGACCAGCGGATCCCCAAAACTGGGTGAATATTGGGGGCTATTACGAGCAACCAGTTACAGAATTTTTGTTGAAAGACATCACTGAAAACCGTCTTTACTACCGTCACATTGGTGAACACAAAACTGGGGTATACATGGACAGAATTTATTTCCATGTTGCTGACAACAGTGAGCCACCAAATCAATCACCAGTAGAGGAATTTATTGCTAAAGTCTTACCTATTGACACTCAACCTCCATTTTTGTACCCTGGTACCAGCCTTTACATGACTGTGTCTGAATTTGAGCTCACAACGATTTTGAAGGCTGCTCTACGTTACACAGATGTTGATAGTAATGATCGGGATTTGCTCTACTTGATTACCATGCCCCCAGCTGATCTGGACATTACTTCTACTCTCCCCTCTGCTGGACACCTCGTCAGAGTTGAAGAACCTAATGTACCAATCACATCGTTTACCCAAGGAATGATAAACCATCATAAAATTGCTTACCTGCCACCAAACCGTGAACTTGGAACAAATCCAAGAATGATTCAGTTCGAATTCTCAGTCTCAGATCCAGAAGGTAATAGTGCTCCACCTGAAAGGTTTAACATCCTCTTGGAACCTGTCAATAACCGACCCCCATCAGTTGTCAATCCTGGCTTCATTGTCCAAGAACGTGCCAATAAAACGATTACTCCCAATGAACTAATGGCTACTGATGAAGACTCCCTAAAAGAAGATTTAATATTCACTGTTCTACAGGGCCCACAATACGGTCTGTTTTTGTACAAGGGTGTCCCACTTCTGCCAGGAGATACCTTTGGTATTGAGGACATTGAAAATGGAAACCTCGTGTACATGAATAGTGGTGCTGAAGAAACAGGAGATCGTATTTATCTGGAAGTTACAGATGGTATTCATACTATCCCAGTTGATATAGTTATTGGGGTCATTCCCATTGATGACGAAGCCCCTACAATTCAGTTACCAGAAGGTGCGTTGGGTTCATATTTGGAGGTACTTGAGCAGACCAGCAGCCTCATCACCTCAAACATCTTAAGTGCAACTGATGAAGACACAGAAGATCTTATGCTTACTTTCATCCTCGATAGAGTGCCACAGCAAGGTAGTATTGAAACTAATGGTTTCGCTGTTGACAGATTCACACAGAGTGATATTATTAATGGTCGTGTCCGTTACAGGCATACTGGAGGAGAGATTGGTATGTCAAGTGTCAAGGATTCGTTCAACCTGACCATTTCTGATATGTCTGATGAATATATTGTTGGTGGCAACCGAATCACTGAGATCGAGGTCTATGTTACCATTCTCCCTATGGATAATCTTCCTCCAGTAGTTATAATGTTGGATGATGCCATCGTAGAAGAAGGCAGCAAGGTACCAATTACATTTGACAATATGAATGTTACAGATTTAGATACCAATGATGATGATGTTGTGTGCACCATTGTTGATGAGACCCAGTATGGTTACCTTGAAAACATTTCACCAGCACCAGGTTCTGAAAAATCCAGAGCTGGTAGGCCCATCAGTGCTTTCACTGTTCGAGATCTTCGCCTCAATCACATCAACTATGTTCAGACAATCCACCAAAATCAAGAGCCTGATAGTGACCGATTTAGTTTTTACTGTTCAGATGGCATTAACCCATCTGCTACTCAGATTCTGAATATCGATATCTTATCCAGCAATGATGAGCCTCCCAAAATGTTCACTGGTGACTTCATTGTTGAAGAAGGAGAAACCCTGGTGATTGATTTACCACGTTTGTCTGCAACTGATGGAGATATTCCAAGGGATGAACTTCACTTTCATGTCATAAGTCCCCCTGTCAATGGTCGCATTGTGTACCTTAAGGACTCCACTCCTGTGCCAACACTGAACTTCACCCTTGATCAGATTGCAGCTGGGCTTATTGCTTATGAACATGATGGCTCAGAAACTACTGAAGATTCTATGACTGTCTTGTTGACTGACGGAACGTACGAAGTCACCAGAGAAATACCCATTGTTATAATTCCAAAAGATGATGAGACGCCAAGACTTACCATTAATGATGGACTTTGGCTAGATATTGGAGAGTCAAGTCTTATTACCAACCGTGATTTAATGGCTACAGATATGGATTCTCCTGATTCTAATCTTACATATGTCATAAGGTATTTGCCAGACTTCGGACTTCTTCAACGCTTGGATAAAAATAATCCTGATGTCGTTAGTGAGAATCTAACTGTTGGAATGACTTTTACTCAGTGGGAAATTGACAACCGCAGAATCAAATATGTTCATACTGGCTCAACTGGTGGACGGGATAAGATCAAGTTTGACGTTACGGATGGTACCAACCCACATATTGACCGTTACTTTTACATAACCATAAATGAAAAGGACAATGTGTACCCAGATGTCATTAATACTGGTGTTGAACTTCCAGAGGGTGGACGTGTCACCCTCACAACTGATGTACTAACAACAACAGATCTGAACAGTCCAGATGAAAACCTTCGCTTCACCATCACCACTCCACCAGCCAAGGGTCACCTGGAGAGTACTGACAACCCTGGAGTACCCATTACCAGCTTTACCCAGCTTGAACTTGCTGGAAACAAGATAGTGTATGTACATACTAGTCAAGATGAGATGAAAATGGATAGCTTCCAGTTTGAGGTTACAGATGGCCTCAATTATGTTGTCCGTACTTTTAGAATCTCCCTTAGTGAGGTTGACAACCAATATCCAGTAGTTTCCTACCAATCACTTACCCTGAAGGAAGGTGGCAACAAACTGATCACACCCTTTGAGCTGAGTATCAATGACAGAGATACCCCAGATCCAGCCAGTCTTGTCTTCACCGTCACGCAGCTACCAGTCCGTGGTAATCTGCTGTTCAACAACACCAGGCCGGTCGTCACATTTACTATGGATGACATTTACAACAACTTGATCAGTTACCAACATGATGGCTCTGAGACCAGCACCGACAGCTTCTCATTTACAGTTTCTGATGGCACTCACAACAAATTCCATGTCAGCCCAGATTTGGAGAGCCTTACCCAACAACCACAACGGGTACCCATCAACATCTTTGCAGTTGACAATGGCTTGCCTCAGATGGTTATCAACCGTGGTGCTCCAACCCTCATGTTATTGAACACAGGAGAATTGGGCTTCATGATCACCAACAAGTTTTTGCGATCTGAAGACAGAGACAGTGAAGATGGTAGCCTGGTGTACGTCGTCACCATCCCACCAGAGTATGGTTACTTGGTCAATGTCAACATGGGAAATGTCAGCATCACCAACTTTACTCAGGGTGAGTTAAATGTTTTTTTCTTACAAACTTTTAACTTGGGTATATCCATTGCTTTCATCATTTTCATTAGTGTACAAAACTTACATAAAGGGAGGCATTCCAAACTATGGTGGATCCAGAGGGGGTGCCATGGGTGCATTTGCACCTCCAAGATTTCAAGACTAAAATTTTCACATACTAGGGTGGACCATATCTGACGATTCCACCAGCACTAATTAAATACACCCTTGAGATGGACAACACTGTCCCACAATGGGTGAATCTAGTGCTGCCCTAAACCAAAATCCTGGATCCGCACCAGAGCCCAAGAACCATGTATACATGCTCTTCCAGAATATAATGAGTACTATATGTTGGCTTGAAATCATCATCTAAGTACATTCTGGGAAGGAAGGGGGATGGGTTGGAAGAAAGAGCACATTTTGTACTAGCATGAAAATGATAAAAAAAATGATGATCCTCATACAGCATTTTGAGACAAGTTGAAATGTGCAGAGCCATTGCAGTATATATAGCCTCTATATTGAAAAAGAAATGCATTGGTCCATTTCCATGTTACTGAGATGTTTAATGTCTAGTCTGGTACCCATGCGTGAGTGGAGAGCTATTAGTTAAAAATTCAGTCAGAAAACTCAAATGCTTATTTCATGAAATTCTTTTGTTAACACCCTGTCTTGTGGAAATGTAACTTGAGGTACTTTCTGTATAAATAGAAACAAGGATTTCTGGATAATTTCTGATGTCTGTCTTGTACACCTCACATTGCCTGCATATGTTTTTGTGATGACCTTGGCCAATTATCCATTTTAGTCATGGACCCAGACCTGAATACCAGAAGGCACAAACTGTACAAATTTGGTGTCTCGACAAAGTTGAGCCTCCATATGTTTTAAGAGGGGTAGGGAATATTTCACAGGAAAAAGGAGCCCTGGGGAAGGGAGCATGATACAGTAGGTAGGATTAAGTGGAAATTGAGATATTTCGGTTTTGATCTCAACATGAAAATTTTGGACCAGTGTGTATCATTTTCAAGCTGGTAATTATTTCTCTATTTGTAAAAGGTCTGCAGGTTCGTTCAGAGTGTTGCAAAGTGTTACAGTATAGCTAACAAACTTGTCTTTTAAAAGAGTAGACTTAAGTGAACAATAAAGAGCAGGATCTCGATCAAGAATGGTTAAAGTCAGAAATCTGCAATATTGTAAGGGGTCATCCATGATATCATTATTTTGCAAGTGAATTTAACTCGCTGCTTTCCTTGATTCCCTTGTTTCCCCAGGGAACACTTAACTTTGAAAATGTTGATTTTCTGCCAAATTCATCATTTGCAATAATTAATGCACATATATTCAAGTTTTTGAGCCCCTCTTCCCCCTCCCCTCCAATTTTTCAGCAGGGAGATTAGGATGGGGGCAGAGACAAAAAAAAGTTCTCCACCAAAAGTTGGTTGCATACTGCATAGTAAAAACAAATGCCCCAAATGCTTCCCACATTGCTGGAAATGGCACTTTCGATGCATTTCATGTTGGATATTTGAACAATTTTAAAATTTCAAAAATATACACCAAACATTGTGATATTAATTGTCTTTTGAATTTTTTTTCTTTTTTTTGAGGGGGCAAGTGCCACCACTATCCTCCCCCTGTGGCATTACTGGCATATGGCTACGTTCTCTCCCCCATTTACATTAAAGAACTCATGATAATGAAAAGTGGATGACCCCTTGATAATACTGAGATCACTGTCATTTATTTATATTCATTATTCATTTTACGTGCATACTACAGTAGCACAATGTCAGGTGAAAAAATTTGACCATTTTATTATTTCTGTGACATTCATTTTGACTCACTGAGATATGTACACAAATGTGCCAGAGAAAAACTCCCTTCCCAAAGAAATGTTGACTGCGGTATAAATAAAGATGGGCAAGTCGACATTTATATTTACAACTGAATTGTATTTTTGGTCGTAAGTAAAATTTCCGTCGGCATAAAAAACGCCCATTTCGGCGTAAAACGCAAATCCTGTGGCCCCCTCTCCTGGTGACCAGAAAAGAGTTGACCTGCAGATGTCCTTGTAATGAGCCAATTTCCTGTCACTTGAAATGTAGGAGGGGATCAGATCTCACACAGGGGTTCCAAGGGCAACACTCTTACAGTTGGTCTCAACATGTCCCACAATCCCAGCTACAGTAGTTATGTTTATGGAAGCGAAGCTACTTAAACATATTGCTATTACCCAGGTTCAGGTCACGTGACAGTTTCTTTGTCCCGGGTTTTCGGGGAAAGTTCTTCAGTATTAGGCATGTCGTTTGCATCATACATTTGTTACAAATTGTAGATCAGAACGAAGCAAGGACAGTTGGAATAAAAGATTTTCCACTAAATAACGATGACATATAGAATATTTCATTATGAAAACTTATGAATGTTGTAGGTTAATAATGGTATGACTTGTTTTCGTGGAATACATTAACTTGACGTAAAACACCGTTAGTTTTCAGTAGCCCTAGTAATAGTAACCCTCGGTACATTGTTGAGTACCTCAAATGAGCAGTTTCAACAAAAAGAAGTCACCGTCACTGTGACCAGCCATGACACAATAGCGCAAGCAGTGGTTCCTTCATGTAGGGAGTTGCATGCACAACACAGAGTTCTGTGTATTTATTGAAAACAACAGCGTTGCAACTGCCAGCTGTCTGTAATTTCGTACTGCCGAAACACAGCCACAGGACAGTATATAGGAACGTTCCTACATCCTGCTCTTTGATTACAGCTGCGTAAACTTTTCAAAAACATTGCAGGCCATTTGAGTGGCATTGTTAATGTTTTCAGCCCTTACGCACAACTGACACAGAACTTAGAATTAGACAAATTAGGCCTTGTTAATGGGACTTAGCCTTCTTCAGTCAAATGGGATACCGTGCACTTTGTGTTGGCCTTACTCTCATATATCTCATTGGATACAGACCGTCAGTGGCCCACAAGGAATTTTCTGAAAACATCTGCAGCAGTGTGGTTGTCATTACATCACCGTTTTTGAAATTGTAACGTTAGAGATTTGTATTGTAGGTCCCAGGCCTATAAAGTAGTGATATTGTTGTAGTCTGGACAAGGAACACAGCATCTGAGTGAGTGAACCATCTTTGAGACAAGACAGTTCTGTTATTTACTGTAAGTGATCTGTTGTGAAGTGATTTCTAGGCTATAATTCCTTCCTTGGGACATCTGGGACTGGGATGAATACCATCCAGTGAAGTAAAAATTTTCACATAGTAGCCTACCAATCGTTTCCATAAACAGTGGTTTCGTTTCCGTAACTACATTTCTAGTTGGCCATTGGGGAACCAGCATCGGGGGGGGGGGGGGATCAAGGGGGTAAGAAGAGTCATAGTCTCTGAAGGTTATCATTCTGCAATGCTTAACCTAACAATCATATAATTAAAGTAGTACTCAGTATCTACATGAACAAAGTAAGGTAAATGAGGATGAACTTAAAAAGGCTGGAAAAGAAAATGAGCATTAGGTACTTCAAGGCCAACGTATGTCTTAGGTGAATTATCACTTACTTAAACCTTCTGCAAGTTGTTATCTTCCCTGCAAGTAGTTTTTTGTTCTGTTATCACTTCACCTTGACCATACTGGATGATTAATTGAACTAAAGATTAAGGTGAATGCTACTCTTACATCCCTCTCATAAAGATGAGTCTCCTTTGTGAACCCTAAAGTTGTGATCAACTTGCCTTTTGAGATGGTTTAGATGGATTTAAAATGTGTAGGTTAAAGCCCTTGATGATCCTGTGAGTCAATAGTTGGTAACAGTAACCATCGTAATGAGTACTATACAACCACTTTGACAAACAATATGTTAGATAAAAATTTAGGGCTGTTTGCAATTAAGCCTAGTTAGCAACATAAATTTGTGAAATACAAGGGTAATAAAAAAGATGATGTATATACCTGCCCATCAGATTTCCTGCAGTTTTCTAGCTTAACCCAGGTGAGGGGAAAACTGGAGATACAGTATTAAGTAAGGTTATACTGCCAATAAGTAGTTCTGCAGTGCACTGTTTTTCAAGAACTTCTGTTGAGGGTAGCATAGTAACCTTTCCCAGAAAATTTGAAATTATGCCTCAGTAATGTTTATAAAAGCAGACATTTCAATTCTCACAGTTTCACTGTGAGTCTTACCATTTTTGGCATCATCTCTAAGCCAAATTTTGATAATAATATAATGCAAATAGATGTAACTACAGTGCAGGTGACAGCATTTCATACCTTCAGCTTACTCATGAAACGGGGTTGTGATTTCATTGTTATTTAAGTGTGGCATCAAGGCCAAAAACCTTCATCACAGACAGTTAAAATTTTTGCAACTAGTTTTACTTCTGGCTTGCAACCTCCCCACCCCCTTCCTCTCATTGTAGTTGTCTTAAGCCTCACACATACAGATGTCTATTAAATTGCTCAAGGCCGTATTCCTTAGATTACATTTTTCTATTCATTGGCACTGAAAACTTGTATGGCCCATAGTTGACAATATTAGCCCTGATCTGTGCCTCAAATATGAGTGGGTGGGTGGGTGTAGGATGAAAATCTGAAAAAGCATTCATAGCAAACAACAAACAATATATCAGATTCCTACTTTGTGATTAAGTGTACAGTATGTGATATGTGTCAGTGACATGTCCATCGCTTGAAGTTTTGTGAAGTAGACAGGGCTTTGGCCTCAAATAAATATGTCAAATTGATGTCAGAAACTTGTCCTAGTATACTCTGCATCAAAAGAAAGGTCGACGTGTGACATACACCATACTTGGATATGTTACATACTACTTGTCTTATTCGAAATTGTGCACTGTTGCTGTAACTAACTGAACCTGTTGCCCTAGAGCTTACCTTGAAGCTATTAAGCCTCTCCTATCTTCCTTTAGATGTGATGGTGACAAATTAACCATTTGTATAAGTGTTGATGTCATACAGGGAACTGGGGGACATGACTTATGTCCTAAGGAAACCCTTCCCCATCAGTTTATGGCACTTAGTGAGAAAATCCTAAAGAACTCTATAAAGTAGGGGGCAGGGCTTCACACTTAAGTGGAAACATTTCAGTGTTGCTCGATAAAATGAAACACTTAGTAATTGACCATACTGGATGTTCCCCTTCCCAATTTCACACCCTCCCCAGCCCTCTGAAAGTATAGACCTAATCTGCAGACTGTTAAGCTATAACTCAGTTCAAGAAAAAAGGTTCTTTCTGTGGAGTTCAAGTCCGTTCCTCACAGGCAAGGGCTCTCTAGTGCTTCACACTTGTGCATGGTAGTAAAGTTGGATAGTCTTACTGTACTGCAGATGACATAGATGGAATTCATCCTGGTCTTTGCTACTGCTTGAGAGAAATCAATATGAAGTCTCCCCTGTCAAAGAAACTTGTGAATAAAATATATAAAGTCGTGTTTCTGTCTTGAAAAAGTTAATGAAGCCTACAGTATATGTCTTTTAAGAGATGGAGACAATCTTTTCACAAAATGCAAGTTCTGTTATTGATGGTAGTGCAAAACTAGACTTGGTTCTAGTAAGCTTTCTTTTAAATATTCTAATTGTTGTTGGGCCCACATTACCTCACAATCAATTTAAGAACATTTGTTGAACAAGATTTCTTGCCTCAGAGAATAGAATGGTCAATAAAAGTCAGTAACTATTGCTTAGAAAGGCAGTTCTGATCTGACAACAGTTACAATAAGACCTGCTTTTGTTGTGGTGTCAATTGAATAAAAACATAGGCCTACAGTTCACACATCCTAGAGACTGCACGATTACAGATAGAACAACTTCACCTTTGCACCAAGAACCTGCTTTTCGCTTTTACCCTGTGTTGCAAGCAGACCTTATTCCTCATACCCTGGGGGTAGTTATTGAACTCTTTGCATTCAATGTGATCAATACTGTTACCAACTAGTGGAAGCAAAGCAAGTATACATTTCTTAGCATGCAACATGAATAAGCATGCACATGACTATATGTCCCTTAAACTTAAGATGGATAATTTTGGCATGATTATGAAGAGGGCAAGGGTTGAGGGTTGTAGTGAAGTTGCATGGTTAGGTATTAGTTGGTGTTGCTTGGTTAGGTGTTAGTTGGTGTTGCTTGGTTAGGTCTTAGTTGGTGTTGCTTGGTTAGGTGTTAGTTGGTGTTGCTTGGTTCGGTGTGAGTCAGTTGTTGCATGGGTTGCATATTTTAAATCTAGTCAATAATTATGATTATCATTTTCGATGGGAATGAAAAAGCATTTTGCAAATTTAGTAGCAATAGGAAGTAGCCACAGGAATTTGGAGTGAATATAAATTTGTATAATCCAGTCCAATCAAGAAATTAAGTTTTCATATTCATCCTATGGAGGACAGTCCTGTAGTGCAAAAGTGAATGAACTTTGTTTGCTTAAGGAGCCTTGATTTATGATGTAATGGTGGGACACAACTTAAGTTTATGGTTCTCCTTCATTGGGGTCATAAGTTACTAAGTTAGTAACTGACCTGTGGGATTGCCTTTTTTTGTTGCCAAGGCAAGGTCACACTTAGAGGGTAAAGATACACACAAGAAATGTAGGTTTGTGGTGGTGGCAGTGTAGCTAAAGCAAGTCCTGTTGATGCCATAGCATTGTCTTTCAGCCTATGAACCAGACTCAGGAATGGGGAGTGGAGTGTTTCACTTGACTGGTCCCATTGTTAAAGCTCTTGAATAGGAGTGGTGTGAACTGATATGACACTGAGCATGTCCTTTGTAGTCACCCACCACACTCCCTTTTTAGGGGGAGTGTTTCAAGGTGACTGGCTATACTGTTGCCACTGTATTGAAAGTTAATCTAGTACTTCCGTTTCAGCCTTGTATGAGTACTTCACTTGTGTACAAATCATGTTAACAGAACTTTGCAGGTTTCAAATGTTGAACAGCTGTGGAAAATTTGAACAAATTACTCCCTGATGACAGATCCTTATGATAATTGACTGCTTGGAGAAAGCATGTGGGACTCCTTTTAGTAGAGGTAGGATGGAGGTGGGGGGGGGGGGGAAACAGTACTTTGCCCAAAATTTTAATGCATATTTGCCAAAAACTATATATTTTGTTCTGATGGGGGTAGGAGCTGTACTTCCCCTCCTTGTATACATATGGTGCTTAGCCTGCTCAGCCCCCTTCAGTTGCTAGAGTGATTGGTGAAAGTAGATAAAAAATGTTTTGCCACAGTGTTTTCAATAGTTAGTGGGAAATATGAACTGAAGGTAAATACACTGAAAATGGTATTGTTTGGCATCAGCTTGTATCAAAAGGTTGCAAGCCATGACAATTTCTTAATTAACAAACCCTGTGCTTTTGGCATTACAGTTGAAACCTTGATAGGCTTGCAGCCCTGCAAAAGATGACCAGCTGAAACCCATTGATAGTGGTCTCGGCAACATATCCTACAGGTCAATAGCAGCACTACATGAGGCTGCCTCTTGAAGAGTCTAAGTAACATCTGGCTCTGCAGTTCAACTTGCAATCAATTTTTCATGTCTAATGAAGCAAACTTGTGTCACTTTTTGCTTTTTGTCATGCCTAATTTAAATCCAGTTCTTTTTTCCTTCCCTTCACAATTGCCTTCATTAAAATCCTTTTATCTGTGGAATTAAGATAGGAACAAACAGAAGCCAGACATCAGCTAACAACAACAAAATAATGTGATAAAGAAAGTTTGTTGGTTACTTTGCTTTCGTTTGAGGTTAACTGACTTTTAACCTACAAGAAGAATGTAACTATCAGTCTGGTTCTTCTTCCTCAAGTATTCTTCAAAGCATGACTTATTAAAAGAGAAGCCTCTTGAATACATAAGAAAAAGTGGTTTGGTATATTGTTGCACCAAAGCAACAATGAGCACTGGAATGCTTCATGACCCCTCACTCCTGTGAAATTGTACCGTCTAGGCAGCCTCATAAATCAGCCATATGGGCTGAAGTTGTATACATGCAAGAGCCCCGTCAGGTAATTGACTGGGGTTAAAGGTCAGGATAGAGCCTAGCTTCAGATAACTTTAACAGCTCAGGGACCAAACAAGTGATGATAAGATAGGACAGCTTAGATGTCTAGTTTGTAGCATAGTGATTCACTATTAGTTTGCTTTATACAACTTAAATGTTGGGTCAGTCAAGGGTAGCTCCCTGCACAAATTTCATTGACTAAATCAGAGCACATCATGTAGGCATATAATGTTCAGTCAAATTTTGTATAAGTCCAGTCAAAGGTGTTCTGAAAGGAATGAGCAGTCACCTTAAATTTATTTTAAAAAATAAGCTAAATCTTTAAAAGTGTCCTCTTGTTTCCCTTACAAACATCCCTCATGATGTGGATACTGGAGTATACTAATTCAGTTTGGGTTGACTGCATTTTCCCTTTAAGATTGTACTGCTACTTCAAGATTACTGTTAACTGGATTTACTATATTTGTGTTAGAAGTGAATGGTAGGGAAGAGCCGTGATGTTTTGGCTTCAGATGTAGTTTTGTGTACGGTATCAACTTGGTAGTACTCCTCTAACATGCTATTAATTGGGCCCACAGTGCAAGTCATTTAACTTTGGAGAGCTTCACCCATGTAGAGAATGATTACCAAACCCCAATTCCAGAGTCAAAGCAATGGATTCAGAGCATTAACAATTTTAACAATCCCACTTAGTCATCATTAATCTGTTCAATTTTAGTTTACATTTGGTGCAACATATTGCAATTTCAAATGTTAAGGTCTTTGTCTAGAAAAAGTCATCAGGGAAGTAAGAACAAATTCTGCAAGAATCATACATAAACATCAGTGGCAATTTGGGAGGGGTGGCAGGGTATGCTCATTCAAAGACAGTGAGGGTTTGCCCTTCATCAATTCTGTTAATAGTTTGTGTCCAAATTCCTTCAGAACTGCTTACTTTTGTAGTGTAAACAGCATTTCACTGTGGGAAGGGGTGTGCACCTGCTATATGGGAGCTTGCATCTGTTGGGTATTGGTGCAGAACAGGGGTCTCACTCCTCGTAGCCTTTGGGAAAGAAGCTTAAGACCTAAGGGAGTACAGCCAGGTTCATCAGAATGGTCATGGGGGCACTTAAAAACTTGCCACCTCATCTTCTGAACACTATAAAAGGAGATCATGTCATGTGATGTTCATCTCACAAAAGTTCTTTATAGAAGGACCTAATATAGGCTGTTGGCCTGGAGTCAAACTGAAGGACAATTATCAAACCACAAAAATAGGCAAAGAATTTTGCTCTACCCACCAAAAAGAGGTGTTTCCATTAGTATCATGCGAAATGAAAAGTAGTCATGCTCTTAAGTGTTAAGTAAGGGGTGGAGATGGCAGCCTCCCTTGTGTTTAATGAAGGAGTGTCGCCTCTTGAGTGTTGGAGATTTAGTAACAATAATGCTCAGTGGTTTTGAATGGAGCAGACTCCATCAAGGGTCTTTAATATAGTAATTGCCTGTAATTATCAATGGCATGCATTTTTCCAGGTTAATATAGCATGGATTTATTGCTTCCAATTTGAACTAACCTGCACTGACTTGATCTTATATGATTCTCTACCTTTGGAGAGTATAGTCTAATTGTCTGGGAACTGAATGAAAGGATGAATGCATGAAAATCTGTAGGACTGAATCAAGCTTTGGTCAACAACTGGATGATACAGTTCAGTGGGCTGAGAGAAGGAATTTTGTGGGTTTTCCATTTCATTAGAGATGGTCTCCACAGGGTGGGTGTAGGGATGGTTCCAAGCAAAATGTACTTACCTTGGGTTGGCTTTAGAAATTCTGTTTTGATATTACTGGTTGCAGTGCAACCTATGCACCCAAGTTGGCATGAATGCATGTTTCTGTATAGAAACATATAAGGATAGTTGAAGTTAGTGTCTTGCTTGGTAGATAGGTTGCTCTTAATTTGTACATAATTTGTTACTTCAGAGTTACACACACACCCATACATACACACACATCTAGAGGCCTGCATATATATTTGCTCATGCTCAGTTTTGTTCTTTACAACTTTACAAGCTTTACAAGGTCAGTGGGCCTTTTGTACTTGCTTAAAGGGAAATATTGCGTTTGAAAAGATTTCATAAAATGACACCAATGTAATCTCATTGTGGTCTCTTCCCCT
>WURT03030976.1:0-15271 GCA_009936505.3 Holothuria glaberrima | reverse complement strand
TTTCTTCTGAATATTAAGCACTTTTTCATTACTTTTATTGATCTACACATTTCACGAGTGCTACGCAGTGATCGACTTTATATATATATATATATATATATATATATATATGAAGCACATCTGTGAGAGATCTCACAGATATCCTTCTTGTGATATCGTATTCAAATTGGCCTCCTACTGACCCCAAATAACCCTTGGCCTCCATTAAAACACTAGGTATGATCAAATAAATATGGGAAATCCACAAGCTACGTACGAGATCCCTCCCAGTTACTCTTCTTAAGATAGTATGTTTACAAGATTTCTGACATTTTGACGTCTGGTGGCCCCATAGACCTTTGCTTTCCACAAAAAACAATAGGGATCATCTACTTAATATGGGCAATCCACATGCTAAGTATGAAGACCTTTTACAGATACCATTTTGGAGATATAAAGCTTATAAGGTTTTGACTTTTTGACCTTTGGTTACCGTAGATGGCCTTTGACATCGACCAAAAACAATAGGGTTCTTTCCCGTACCATAAAGCATCTAAATATTAAGTATGAAATTTATCCAAATTTCCTACCTCAAGAAATGGTGTAAACAAAAGTTTAAAGGGTGTGACCCCTTGTGACCCCGAAGGAGCTTTGACTTCCACCAAAAACAACATGGTTCTTTTTTTTACAATAAAACATTTTCATACTAAGTATGAAATTTATTCAAGCTTCCAACCTTGAAATATCGTGTTAACAAGGGTTTGAACCCTTGTGACCCCAGATGACGTTTGACCCCACCAAAACAATAGGGGTCTTTCTCATAATATGGGGCATCTATGTACCAAGTTTGAAAACTGTCAGAGTTTCCTAATTGAGATATCGTGTTCACGCGCAGTGTCACAAACACACACATACACGCAAATACAGGTTTTTTCTATCAAGAAGAGGACCTCATTGTTCTTTCCTTTGTGTCTGCTTTCTTAACCCTAACCTTAACAATGGACTGTTTATTGTTCACACACTTGAGGACGTGTGAAATCTATTGTTCGGACACCTGAGGACTTTATCTTGATTAGAAAAGGTCCTCACCTTGTATGAAATGTTGGTTCCATAGCATCCAGACACAGCTTAGGCGCGCACATAAGCACACACATACACACACAAACACATCACCATCGGACAGATGCCTTGCCTGCCTTCGGCAAGGAATCAAAAAGCTGTGAGAAAGTTCTCTTGACAATTTTAATAAAAGAGACTGGCAGGACCGTAGTTGGATTATATGTTGGGAGGATACCTCGGCAGGGGTGTGCTGGGGAATTTTTACAGGGGCGCGGTAGATGTATTAAACTGAATTTTAGATGTATTAGTACTGAAAAATGCAATCAGGTAAAGAGCTGGCAAATGAGTCCTGAGAAGCTTAGTTGTGTTCGAGAGATTTAAAGATTTAGGATTTTTGGAACTTCAATGTTTATGTCGTTATTGAATCCTACCGAGTCGCATTTCTTGGGATTCCAATAACATTTTTGGATATCAATATTCTCGTGGTTTAGATCGAACCTGGAAAGTCATAAATTTATGGTCACTAATCAGAGGTTCTTCAAAGCTGGTAGTACAGATGAAAGAGGCTGTGCCTATGACAAAATCAAATAATTCCGTTGAGTTATCAATTGAATTGCTCCTAGTCGGTAGGTTTTGGGTTGAGAAGAGTGAAATTGTAATTGCCTAGGTAACGGTTTGATCTACATTTATTTGAAGTGGTCCTATTGCAACCAAATTGAGTGTGTGGTCAGTTTAGATCTCCTATGAGAATGAAGTTGGAATCTAAAAGTGTTTTCGTTAAAAATGTTAGGAGGATTATAATAATGCCATGGTTTTTAGTGGTTTTGGAGATTCTGCATAGTGATTGCGACAGTACTGCATTAATCAGAAATACTAGGCAAATCATGGATAATAGTGAGGATGTAACAAATAATTGACATATAATACAAATACTATTTGAAAATGTGCATGTGTCGAAATAATTGCTGTAAACCCATTTCTCTAGTTTCAAAAATGCATATGCTAATAGACGCAGCAGCCCTTCCCTTATACCAGCTGTCAGCGTCACTAAAGCACCATGCACCATTCAAAATTTGACACCAAGTTCCCCACAAATTCAATGCATGTACTTTTCACGTACTTGGAAACGGACGCATGTTCAATGCATAGACGGGTTAAACTGTCGCTAAAGGTTATACAGAAAATAACGACGGTTTAGCCGTTGAGACAAGTCCTTCATCGCAGGCCCCAATTGCAGCGGATTGGCACATGGAGGTAATAGATCCATGCGTGGTAGTATGTGCACAGTACAGGAAGGGGTGGGTCTACACAAAAATTTGCTGAAGTCATACTTTCGAAGCGTATCTTGCTTAGTCAGTATTTACGAAAAGAAAAGTTTGTAAATATTTTGCGTAATTTTAAGCAAGCTTCGGAGTTGTTGTAAGTACAAAAAAGCCATAGTAACACACAAAGAAGTACGGGGTTGTGCCTAGTTGTTTAGAGCGTAGGACCGCGCGTGTAGTCACAGAGGACCGTGCGCGTCGTTTTAACTAAAGCAATTAGTGTGATTGGCTCAAAATGTGACAAAGCAAGGCTCAACCGCTCACACGATTGGCTCATGTGCATATACTACAGTTACGCAGCGTACGTATCGTTACGAAGTGCGTAAGTTTTTTTACCACTTAAGAAAGTTTTTAGGCAGTTCGTAAGTATTTTGATTTACAAAAGAGCTTGCGCAAATGTTAGTGAATCCTGCCCCTGCTTCTTAATCCCATTTGTCAGTAAAAAGCCTATTTTTGCGGGAAAATGCCCATCAGTCAAACATGGGATTAATTAAATAAGATATTTTTCATAGAGTTGTAACCTTGATCGGGTGAGAATAATGACTGCATGTTTACATTATTCATTGTGCTACAGAATGGACCTTTGGTGCAGTTAAACTTGTGAACAATTTACAAATAGAATGTGAAAGACCAGGGAGGTGTTAACGCCTTTCTGGAATGACCTACCGTGAAAGTTTCAGAGGGCTTTGTCTTATCATAGTCCCGAAATACAAGAGTTCGTCTCTGAGTCTGAGAAGCATGACTGACTCGTTTCTGTATCCTTTTGCCCATTCATTAAACTGAGTTTTGAGTTTAAACAACATTTACGTGGGTCATATGTTCTAAACAGTTTCCAGAAACAAGTAGAGCCGAGGGTTATCCACAACTAGTTTAACAAAGCTTATGAGTGTAGATACTCCCTTAAACATAGAAAGTACAATTTAATAGGTTACAGAAAACAATAACAAAAGAAACAACGAACTACACAAAGCACTTGCGATCAATAGGGAAAAACATTCTTTACGTAGAGCCATTGTATCGGGATACGTGACGACAAGTCGTTATAATCTGCTTTTGAAATTGTAAGAAGTTGAATGCCGGCAATTGATTATATTGTGAGGAAGGGAATTTTCGACACGAGGACAACATAGCGGAAACAGTTGAGGTAAGACTTAAGTCTACAAAGAGGTGTAGTAAGAGGTTGTGCCGATCGGGTTCGGTAAGAAATAACTTCGTGATACTTTCAAAAGTATTAACTAAATGTATCCGGTAATATGCTATCTGAAGGATTGTATGCAAAAATACCTCATTAATAGCAGTTAATATCGTAAATAGTCAAAAAATTCAATTTTCTAAAGTGAGAAGGAATGTGATGCAGGTAATAAGTATTAAAAACGCAACGGACAACACTTTTTAGTAGGATAAACACTGGAAATCTTTTAGACGGGTAAGTAGGATCCCACACGCTATTGCAGTAGGATAAAAAGGGAAGGACAAGAGTACTACAAAGAGCGACATGAGTTTTCTGGGTAAGGTCCTAAGATACTTTCACTTAATGTGATCATTCCAAGCGACGTGCTTATCACTTAACCCCCCCCCAACTCCCCCCCCCCCCCAGAAATCTTGTCAGTACAACCGCCGACTGTGGAATTTAATAGGCATAAAGTATATTTAATATGCTCAGAAATTATTCCACATGGCTCTTTATCAGGCCAGTAAGTTCTGTAACAATTCTTTCTATAACTTCTATAAATTTTCGCCGACTACACGTCCTTTCATCTTCAGTTCTGTAACGCTGTAACGCCTGCCATTTCCAACATACTGGATTTATTCAACGTTAAAGGGCCCACAAATATTGTAGTTGTGATTCAATAGAAACACGAAAATGAAACATTACGAAATTCTAAATTCTTTTTCCTATCTTTTGGAAGGTTCTTCAACCTGACGATCGTGGCAAATATATGTTGTAAGGAAAAAGATTTTTCAGTTTCGTCTGGGAGCCTAAAGGGGTAAGATGAAAAATGTACTCCCCGAAGAAGACCACGCAGTTGCACCATCAAATTTCTTGGTTTGCTCTTAAGAAGGGCAGATTTTTAATAAAAAGCCAAACTTTTTCCACATTTTATAATGAAAACAAAGATATGAAATCTTTTGCAATATAGTCCCGATGTTTTGGCGCGTTTCGCGCCTTATTTTTTCGATCGGCAACCTATTGCTTCCGTCGCGGCTTGAGCAGCTGGCCCCTAGTCAGGGCGCTTGCCCCCATCTCGGTAAATCCAGGCACCATCCCTGGCTGAGTTTGCATGCAGTTTTTCCTTTGGGTAATGAAGCAAACTCCCAAATATTGAAACATTTTGCACCATTTTGCATCTGGCCCTCCTCCTCTTAGACTCCTCACCAGGATAAGAGAAAAGTTTTAGGCCTGAAATCCCCACTTCCAAAATCAAATCTACAGCCCTGGTTATTCATGGTATTTTGTAATTTTATGAACAACGAAGGTATGAGAAAATAATGCAAGATTTGGGGTGAATGGGAGGAGGGTCACGAGTGCGTGGTGACTTTTTAAGTGATAACCCTTTGACAAAATGTCGGTACATTCACTATATGCTGTCGGTACATTTACCTTATTTTCATCCCTGCGCCCCCCCCCCCCCTCTTGTATCACCCCACTTACGCTACTGATCACATTGAAAAAGCTCATCTAGACATGAAAAGAGCACCTGCAGAACCGACCTTTCCCCGAGGATAGTCTATATTTCTAGAAAGAATAGGTAGTAAAGTTGGTAGGCAGGAAGGGAGGGGGGGACTGTTCATGTGACACAGTGGCGCTCAGGAAAGATGCGGCTTGTCTGAACCCCAACCCATCTTCGAATCGTTTTTTTTTTTTTTTACAATCGGGAAAAGGATAGACTTCTATCGTTATTAAGAATTTAAATGCCTGCCAACAACTGGAATACACACAAAAGCTCACTTATTGCGTTTGGTTTTGCTTTGTGTGGCAGTTTCTCCCTATATTCCCGTAGTCTTGGTCAAGACCCTAGTACTAGCTAGTACATACATTCGTTACTATCGTAAGTGCGCCTTCTCTAGATTGTTCACAAATTCTAAGCTCTGTACTCTAGGTTATTTCTGAAGCAAAATCTCGCCGCAAATGACAAGTTTGAACGGCGCCCTCGATTTTGTCCCCTTCCAGGGAAAAGTGTAATAACGTCTTGACCAAGACTAATGTTCCTGCGGATAGGCTTATTATAGAAATTGTTTACCCCTTTTAGCCTTCAAAAGGAGAAACAATCCATCTGCTCCTTTTTTAGATGATAACCGAACACACCTCCTTATGAAGATTGCGTTCAGTACTAAACAGGTGCACACACACCCACCTATGCACATACACACACACACACAGCATTGCAACCACATACAATCCTGTGCCTTCCATATGAAATCATTATCAATCAAATGGCTACATCCATACCTACCAAAGAAAACATGTTACAGAAAACATTCTGAGATGAAAGAAGGCAACACCAATGATAACTCTAAGATTCAAGTTTTTACTAGGCAAACAATTTAATTATTGTAACTCGACTAAAATATTGGTATTATTTACACGACTCTCAAGGTGTTTAATAAGATGAATTAACAAACTTTCATTCGTATATCTCAAGTCAACTAAATAAATGGGTGACATCCATCCTCCCACTGCTATCCATCATACGGGTAAAAAAGTGGGACAACTTACTAACTTAAGTTACTTTGTAACTATTAAAAGACCTTGTCTGGTTGAACTAGATCAGTACCAGACTAGAACATGTAACCAGCAGTCTAACATCTACTTAATTAAAGTGATATTGCATGTTTAAGAAAAGAGAAATACATAACTTGCTTTGTCCAAAGTACTGGAATAACCTTTAAGCAGTCCTTCCCAACAATAAAGATAAATAAAGTTCTCTCATGGAGGTAGTTCTTCCAGATATTGTTCAATTACCATAAAGATAACAACAAAAAATATGAAAATTGATGTCTGGAAATAATCTTTATGTTCCATTCAGTCCCACCCCTGGTGAAACAAACCAAGGGGGGTGCTCTAATATATGAATATGGGA
Organism: Holothuria glaberrima; assembly: GCA_009936505.3. Taxonomy (NCBI): domain Eukaryota; kingdom Metazoa; phylum Echinodermata; class Holothuroidea; order Aspidochirotida; family Holothuriidae; genus Holothuria; species Holothuria glaberrima. The sequence goes on along the minus strand of WURT03030976.1, from coordinate 8,829 downwards.
AAGGCTTCAGCGACAACAGCATAATGAAATGTGCCCACATATATGTCAGCGTATGAGCACTTAACATACTATTTTCATGCCGCAAAAGCCTTCTAAGCCTAGCTAGGTATATGAAGACTGACTGTATAGTACCATCAAGCTAATATCCAAAAGGTTTTATTGGCTCCATGATAGTAAATCAAATGGACTGATTTCAGTTTAACCCTTCCTGACCAATTTCTGAAAAAAAACTTCAGCCCTTGTAAGCAAGTTGATAACACCACAAAAGGACTAGGTATCAGCTGGGTTGCTACTCAGGCAGGAGGACACAGTAAAATTTGAGCAATTAGTGATCAACGAAGAATGTCGGCCGACTTTTTGTATGAATCTGAGGGTAGACCCAAAGAACATACGAGTACTGTAACTCTAGTAACCATCACCATTGATATAATATGTGAGTACCACCTTCAAGGAATAGTATTGAATAATTCTTGAATCATTCAAATCCTCCGTGAACAAATGGTATCAGCTTGGAGACTGACATATGTGAAATTTACCCTCCATCTCAAGGTCACACCTTTCCTGCCGTGTTTCCCAGCTGAAATGTACATAGCTGCCTTAATTCAATCATTGCATCTCCCTGATTCAATCGGCACAAATTCTTTTACATGATAAAAACTCTGGAGGCACCATCCAAACAACTGAAATTGACCAAGGGGAAAAAACATTGCTCACTGAGAAAATCGAATTGAGTCATTTTCATATGAGTGTACCTGAAACCTCTACCTGCGGTCTACTATTGTAGGCTACCACAACTACAGAGGTAAGAATTTAGACTTGATTTTAGTTTGGACTGTCATACTTCAGGTTAGAGCCCATCGCTAGTGTTCGGCATCTACACTCGTGACACATTTTTTGTCAATTAGTGTATCGTTTAACAAAGAATATTGATGTTTACCTGCATGTACCGCTCAAAGGACAAAAACTTGGGATGCAGCAACATACACAGTGCCAGTGTCTTCTTGAATTGTGCAAGGGAGTGAACTATGTTTTCTCTTTGTTTCAAGAACTCAGTAAAGTGTACTGTGCAGTATACGACCTTCCAATAACACTGTTTCCAGCTAATGCATGAATAACTGCAGCAATATAAGCCCACTAAATGTACAGTGCATAGGTACATACAGCTGTGTGACTCATTGAATATTCATATAATGCTCTGATAGGCATGATTTAAATTAAGCTCCTTGAAATGAGATCAGTCTTCTTTCAAAATAGACTGCAAACTTTCACTGTTTGTGCACCGTTTATTTACATTTTACCATTCATGCTATCATTTTCAGTCACTTAATGCCACAACTTCATCCATAAACAGCATAGAAGTGTATTAACAATTAAAAAAACATTAGACCTTATGTTTTTGTTTTTTTAATAAATGCAATATCACTTACAAAAAAGGTGGTTCCAGAACTCAAGTTTTCCCTTTCTGAACCACTTAGCTATCAACAAGACAATCCAAGCTTAAGATACTGAAAGACGTAGGAGTCATAATCCACAAAGGTATTTGAAAGAGACTGACAATTTATTTAGCAATCCTTAAATTTCCAGGTAACCCAAACTTGGATCAGTACAAATAGTTCGTCATTACTTTGCTTAGATATGATACACGGTTTAAAGAAAAAGCATTGTCTGCTGTTCCTACAGTAGGTAAATCTCATGGTTATTCCAAAATAATTGAAACTGAATTACAGTACTTAAACATCTGTTATAGATGACAAGAAACAGTCACATAACTGTACCACTGAGCTCTTTAGTAAGATACTCCAGAAACCAAAGGAGGATCAACATTACATGCCTCTACGTGGTCACTCGTGTCTCTGAATATTTTGTAAATACTGGAGATCCAAAAATTAATTATCTACCTACAATCACTTCCTCTTGCAATTAGAACACTAACTTCCCTTTACCACAATTTAAGAACCTACTGTTATGTAGACAGATGCTTTACAGATTGATTTGAAGAAGAGAAGCTTCACACCAATGAAATATGTAATATTAAAAATATGCTTTTTATTTTCAAGAGACAGTCACTGATTATCTCTGACCTTTAACCAGCTGATCCTGTAGAAGGCGATTGTATTCGTCAACTTGTTCTTTCATCTTGGTGACAAGAGGCCGGTAGTCTGACTCTTTGCTCTTGGATGCAATGACTGTTTCAGTAAGAGTTAAGGAAGGCGTTCAGTTCTTGTGTAAACAGCACAAAACACAATGTATTTGTTTCAAAATCTACTGCAAAATTTGACAAGGAAATGAGTAACTCACAGGAACTGGATTGGTGAATGAATACTCTTGTGGCACGTGGATTAAGTAAGCACTTCAAAATGTAAACTGGATTCTATTTACAGGAAAGTTACAAGAGAATAAAAAGGAAACAATTCACTACGTCATTTTATGGTTAAAGGGACAACTTCTACAGAAGGAGATTCATTTACTGTTACCCTGAGAAGAAAATTCAACCTAAACTAAACAAAAAGAGAAATGCATTGCCAATCTCCAGTATAGCATTGTAACAGTTTGGTCTTTATGGGGAAGATATAATTCAAACAGAATTTAGTAAGCTTACTTCGTGATATTTAGCTCAATTATATAGAGTACAAATGCCCCTTTGAAATTGTTACAGATGATTGACATCCCTGTCTCTTTCATTATCAATGTCAAGAAAAAAAGAATAACACCACCAACAATGACACCAACACCAATAGTTTGCTGATCCAGATTTGGGTTACTTTGTGGTACTCATCTAGGTCAGCAATATCTGCCAATATGAAAATTATCAACCTCGCTGCTTACTCTTGTTGCAGAATGTGTGCACATCTGTAGATGCTAAATAGTATGCAGTGTTGTTCAATTTGGACACAGTCAATTACTACCATAAGTTCATACATGTGCATGTTTGGTACAAATTACATAACATGACCAAATTACATAACATGACCAAATTACATAACATGACCAAATTACATAACATGACCAAGAAGAACGCAACTGAGTAAGATGCTTCTATTTATTTGTGTTAGTGGTGCAAGTTTCTACTTACTATACCAAAAATTCCATTTTCTCTTACAGCAACAATAACTGTAGCAACACATTCTGACATGTGGTCACCCCCCATGATAATATGCAGTCAAAAAGCGAGTACTTTACAGCTTTGGCATAGTTCATGGAACAAAGTGCACATAAGAAGGAAGACCTAAGTACCCAAGGCTACAACACCACCATCACTAATAACCAAACTGCATATTAAAACAAGTTTTTTGTAGCAAATCGCTCTTGTTCCACAACCACATTTGGGTGTTAATGAATCATTAATGGCTAAACGTTCACACAATACACCATGAGCCCTAGTCCAATCTTTTATTCTGAGCATCAAGGGAAGAGGTATCACGTTCTTATTTACAGTATTTTGTGTGATTTGATTGAGCTCTGAGCTCCAGCTTCCTGACTGAAAGGACAACATTCTTCTACAAGGGAATTCAGATATCTAATCTGCCAACAAGCAATTATATTCAATTTGACCTAGAATCACAACACAAAGTTAGACAGTCTGCCGATTTCAAATTTGCTCTCAGAGAAAAAAACGAATTATTCATAGAACAAAGCTGTTAATTGCATGGTGCAGACACTCACTCACCTGCAATAGGGATTTGAATGCAGAATTGAATGGCAGAAAAATAATAGTGCCTTATTAATGGGTACTTTCTGCTGTGGGTATGCATCCAAATAGTATGACAGAAAGTTGTTACAAGGAACCTGAAACTGAAACACTATCCTACATTAGAATATGTACAAGGATATGATATGAAAGAGCTATGGGACAAATGTATGAAATATACTGCAGTATCCATCCACTCATAACTACTTAACTTATCAACATGAACTCTGCAGTTAACCAGAAAGCCCAAAGGCTTAGTGATTCCTTGCCAAAAGGGGGTTACTTTGTTACACAGAGGTTCATCCTGCAAATTTATAATTCTTGACAACATCATTTTTTACGATGCATTCACAATGTGACCCCTGCTGACCTCACATGACCTTTGAACTCCACCAAAACTTAAATGACAAAAAAATTTAAAAAAAATATCTTAGAAGAGATTTGTCTGTGCTTCCTCCCTTGTAATGTCATGTTTACAAAGTACCATGTTGATAACATTTTAGGTTTTTGACCTTTGGTGACCTCAAATGACCTTTGACCTCCACCAAACACAAAAGGGTTCTTCCTCTCAACATGACAAATCTATTAACAAAATATAAAAAGTGGCTTTTTAATTGCCATCTTGAGATATTGTGTTTACAAGTCATTTTATAACAAGGTTTTTGCAGTTTAACCTTCAGTGTCCTCAAATGACATTTGACCACCACCAAAGACAATAGGGCCCTTCTTTTCATCATGACAAATCTGTATACTAAATATGAAAAGTTTGCATCATTGCTATCTTGAGAAGCTGGGTTTACAAGGTTTTTGGCTTTTGGCCTCTGGTGATCTCAAATGACCTTTGACCTCCACCAAAAACAATAGAGTTCTTCCTGTTAAGAAGGCAAATCTATATACCAAATATGATTAGAGTCGGTCATTGCTATCTAGATATATCGCATTTACAAGCCTTAAAACAAGTTTTTTGCAGTTTAATATCCAGTGACCTCAGATGACCTTTGACCTCCACCAAAAAATGACAGGGTTCTCCCTCTCAACATGGCAAATCTATATACCAAATGTGAAAAGTGTCGATCATTGCCATCTTGAGATATTGTGTTTACAAGCTAAGTGTCATATACACACAACACATACACAACATCACCATGACATTGATTCCTTGCCTACCTTCGGCAAGAAATCAAAAACTATCACTGCATAGAATTCTATGCTTAATAGTTTTCTAGCTTATTCAGTGTTTGTTTCTGGGATTTGGTTAAGAGTGAAAATTTGAATGTATTAGACTGAGCTGCATTGCTCCTTTTATTAGAATTTGGCTGCATAATGTACAGTTCGCCTGCCAATAACAGCCTTTTAAACTGTTATTCTCCAAAAAAGAAAGGAAGTTGCCACTAAACCACTCTTGGAAATGTATCCTGTCTGCTTGTAGTATTGAGGAGTAAAATTGTACTTTGGTTATACCTACACACTAGAGTAACTGTAATGATACTGTAAGAGGTAAATTTTTATTCATACATTTCCATCCAGCTGAAGGCAATACCTTTATTCAAGACTGTTATTGAGTAGTACTTGAGGCCCTACATAAAAGTGGGTCAGGTATTATTTCAGCCATCGGACAGATTTTTAATACTGATGTGATAAGCATATTCAAAGCTTTGCCATGGTACCAAAATCATGGGTATAGTCCAATCATATGTGGGTCAAAGGTTTCATGAAACTGGCTTTATTTCACCAAATCAATACAAAAACCCTTCCTTAAAATGACTGAAAGACAATTACATAAAAAGATACAAGTTGACAGCTGATCTGTCATGATGCATCACATATTTATCACACAAAGGAGACAAAGGGATAAACCAAATTGTAATACTGCACTTCAAGAATATGCAACTGTTAATATGGCTTGAAACAATACTTTACATGTGTGATTAGTAAAAAAACAAAATAAGGAAAAATATAGCTCTGAAAAAACTTATCAAGCACACTGAAAATGTTTCAGTTCATTTGATGGCATGTTTGGTTAAGGGACATTTCATTGATAAAATGCAATTGTCATAAATTCAAAAATTTTTCCACCTTTGTAGGTGTAAACCCATGTCAATAGCACACTGAAATTGGAAGTAATACATTTTCACACAAATACTCTTTTCACCAGAGTGCACTGAATTATTTCTTAGGGAAATCTCTTAAGTCATACCATCAGTCTAACAGAGCATCTTTTGTAGTTCTTTATGGTCTTGACAAATGTTAATAACATATTCATACTTTATCAATGATGCAAAATTTTCAGGTGTAATAAAACATCAATTTTAAAGAACATCAAAATATTTTGGACACAAACTGCCAATACTACATAACATTTGTAAGGCTGAAGGGACTGGAAGTCAGTTCTTGACACTAGCAGTGAAAAGATTTTATCATGTAGGATCCTCCAAAATAGTTACTGGAATATTCCCTTAAATATAGCCACTGGTTTTGTGTACAGTATTTAAATCTTGGTAACCAATTAGGATGGGCCACAATAGCTATCATATTGGAATGATAGCATAGGCCAATATTAATATCAATTCATCTTTTCATCACCTCTTAAACAAACTCCTCCCATCAGCAACAGAAGGTAAAATTTACTCCAAAAATATTTAACAATAGACACTCTTCACAAATGGCATCATGTTTTGTTTACACAGTGATCTTGGAGATATCAATGGAGAAAAACTTGTATGTGTTGTTCACATTGCACACACGTACACACGCACACACATACATGTTTGTGTTTGATGTTTCGGGTGTATAAACAAATGTATGGGAATGTGTATCCTGAAAATGATGGGAAAGTTTTTTGAACCCCGAGAAGTACCCCAAAAGGATTGTGTACCCCGAAAGTTGCATGAAATTCATTTTATAACCCAAAACATGTCAAACACACGTGACCATATTTATAGAGGGTATTCACAGTAAACACACAAATGCACAGTCATATTATAGAGAATACACACTACATAATATATGCACCATTGACTGGCTTTGATTATTCAATTGCAGTTATGAGTACAAATATACCTTGTTCCTTCTACACATATCACAGCTTTGTTGCACTCCTAAAATGCAACATAGGTGGAACATTTTATATCAAATGAATTTATACAAAGGATACACTCTTTCATGACAAAGTTGTTCTGTTCATAATGCTGCCACTTCTTCTCCAGGTTTCCCAGTTGAGTGTGAGTTTCATTTTCATGAAGCTCTGCTTTGACGGCTTCGTACTTTTGACTCAGTTCTTGCACGACTAGAGTATACAAACAGTTGAGTACAAAGAAATAACCTTACTGCCCCAAATACTTTCAATGGTGGCAAAATGGTACTGTGCAGTAACTTCACATAGCACTGAAATCATATATGGACAGATGTGATTTCTGTTTCAGGAAAGAAATTAACCCTCACCTCTGTATCAACATAAAGCATAATCCTTATCAAAAAAAGGTTAGTACGTTTGCTTAGACATACACTTTAAATATTTGATATGCCCATATCAAGCTTTATAGATCAGTTCAAGGCCACCATCTCTAAAAATTACACATCCATGTAAAATCCAAACTGGAACTTATTGTCATTAGGATTTTACAAATTTAAGGCTGCAAAGTTTTGGTCAATGTTACTTGCACAACTTTCCAAATCTCAGTTTGACTTGTTCACTTGACACACTGTTTAAACTAAACACATGATCAAACCCAGATATTTTAATGCAAAGCCCTTGTGGCTTTTGTCAAATTGAAGCCCCTCCCAGAGAGTATTTTGCTCTCAGAGGACATGACCAGATATTTGAAAAACTTTATATCAAACTTGATAACAGTTTGTGCATTTACTGAGAATTAAAAAAAAATATGACACTGGTAAGTAGAAACTAGAAAGATTCTTTTTATTTCTAACAGATAAATGTGGTAATAAAGACGATTTTGAATATTCAACTATGCATTCTACAAAAATTGATAACCTTTGGTGCAAAGCACACCACCCTGTTGTAATAATTTCCATCCAGAATAAAACATCATCCACATCCCAATCATACATTACTTCAAACTGATAAAAATAGCATACCTTGTTTGGAGTGTTTCTTCCTCTTATCCAAATTAATCTTGTCCTCCATAAGTTTCTACAAAAGGAGCAAAATAACAAAACTTGAAAATTTATATTAATGGAAACATTTCCAGTGAAAATGTATATACCTTCATATTTTCCTGACCAAAAACAGGACTAACAGCAAGAATGTGAGCCTTAGTACTAAACAGTGAAGTCAAAGTATTGCAGTATGTTACATCCTTTGCCTAGAGTGATGGTGACACTTAACTATTATACTGTTAAAGTAAAGTATAGGGACAAAACTGAGGATAAGCATATTGTGATGTAAGAAATATTTTGCATGGGGTGCATCAACAGCTTGGCTTGTGTCACTGGATACTGGCTAATCATCTCTCAATTATTGACGATAGTTCTGCAAACCTTCAAATAAGAAGGATTATAACTGGTGTTAATATTGAGAACAAGGTGTACCATGTCTATTCTGTTTAGTTGGTAATGAGAATAAATACTAGCAGAAACATTCTGGTTTAACACTGCTCTACTACAAGATTTACAAAAAAAAAAACCCAACAAGATAGTATGGGACAAAAGGGGCCAGATTCACAAAGACTACTTACAAAAATTTGTGTAAGTAAGACTTATGAGGCGTATCTTGCTTACCGTATATTCTCTAATAAAGGCTCCCCCTCTAATACATGCCCCCTGTAAATTTTTGAAAGGCAAAAGAGTTGTTTAGTGGTCATTTGCCAAGAGAGAAGTCTAAGGTGTTTTGATTTTTTACAAAAATAACAACAACAGTTGCAGGGAAATGGCAACACTGTAAGGAAGCCAGGGGTGCCCTGCAAGTTATCCTTCACTACTACATCTAAAAAACTCGTACCTCTTTAAAAGACTCCAGTGTAAACTTTAGCAAAAAGTTACTTTTTTAGTTAAAATCTACCCCCAAATAAACGTCCCCCTTTTCAAAAATGCAACGCCCCCAGGACATTTATTAGAGATTCTACCACCTCTAGCCATCCGTTATTGAAAATCCTGCATTCTGATTGGTTAAACACTGACCTGTT
>WURT03030965.1:0-15271 GCA_009936505.3 Holothuria glaberrima | reverse complement strand
GTCATCGTCATCGTCATCGTCATCGTCATCGTCATCGTCATCGTCATCGTCATCGTCATCGTCATCGTCATCATTATGACCATTATATGCTTGTCTCTAATGACTACGTAATGGTCAAGATGGGCAAGACTTGGCAGGTTTGAGTCTACCGCCATTTTATTAGGGAATATATCTCATCCCTGGCATTTACCAAAGTAACGTATTTTGAAACCTTGCATGACTAAACAGTGCCATGATTCTGCAAATTCGGAATAGGCTAGTGAGTAGCTCGTAATACACATGTATTGGTCGATGTATCCAAGACTAGGGGGGACGGAGGGCCTGGGCCCTCCCTCACAAAATTGCAAAATGAAACACCCGTAGGTGTTATCTTCTAGCATTTAATCATCATAATAAGCGCACTTTTGCAGTGCAGCTCGTGGTTTGTCTCAGAAAAGAAAATAAAAACGCAAAAGTGGATGGTAGGAGTCGAACAATTTAAACCTTCTTGGATCCATGTCTGACAATCAGGCAAAATCGTTAGGTTATTTTTAGGTATTTGTATCAAATCGACCAAAAGTGTTTATATGATAGCTAAAGATATGCATCACTCTAAGTAGATTTCCATGGTGAAGATGAATAATAGGTTATTAAAGTTACTCACAAAATTCTAAGTTTCCCTCGAAACTCCGGAGAGCTTGTCCGATTTTGTTGCCTTTCGGAAAAGATTTTACCATAGGTACGAAAATATTAATTTTGCTAACACTTGACCGCGAAATATTTGAACAAGTTAACGATATGAAAGGAAAGCAGTGTCTTTTACTGTTGATGCTCAAATTCTTACACATTATCAATTTTTTTCGACATATATTCGTTGTTCATTAGCCTACCGTGCAACCTTCACAAGAAGGTGCAGTATCAATGCTATATACAAAAGTCATTTCGAGCAATTACCATCATTGGGGGCATTAATTCTATTAAACAAGAAAAGTTTTAACACAAATGCAGATATTCAAATTCAAATAAAGTCGTGGATACGTACAATACATCGACAATCCGAGGTAGTTTTTCAAGATTGTTGTATGAAAGGTCTCTATAAAATGAACAGAAAACAGATTTAGGGATGCTGAGTGACGAAATTAGTGAATTTAAATCAAGTCATCGCTAAACGTTTGGGGAGTATTGCTAAAGAACCAGAAAGCCCAAAGGCTTAGTGATTCCTTGCCGAAAGGAAATGCTTTGTTGCACTGAGGTATGTCTCTCAAAGTTATGCTTTGTTGCACTGAAGTTCGTGTCTCAGAGTCATCCTTCCTGTGATATCATGTGTTCACAATGTGACCTCTGGTGAAATCGCATGGCCTTTGGCCTCAAGCAAAAACAATGGGGTTCTTGTAACAACATGGGTCTCCACCTGCTCCGTGTTGTATCCCTAAGAGTTGCATACCACTTTTCGCAGTTTGACTTTTTAACCTCAAATGACATTTGACCTTCACCAAAACAATTAAATAATTGAATGCAATATGGAGGGTCCACATGCCAGCTATGATATTCAACAGGATTATCCAATTAAAGGTGTATCTTTCATACGAGGTTTTTCATCATACGAATTCTAATTCTAATTCAAATGAAATGTCGCTGCCAACAAGATAAAAAAAAGGGAAGTTCCCGTAATTATTATGTGGCATCCAAGTATTATATAGCTAAACCTTCAACTTGTTTTTAGTAGTTTTACGGCCGGTGACCTCGGATGACCTTTTGAATTCCACCGAAAACAACAGGTGTATTTTTCTAAGAATAACGCATCCACATTCTAAGTATAAAAAACACTCATTATTCCTTACTTGGGGTATGAGGTGCAAGAGGATTCAGTTTTGGGGTTATGGTGACCTTAAATAATCTCTGACCTCTACCTACACAAGAGGCTTCTCTCTTTCAATATAAAAAAAATCAATATCCCAGGTATGGAGATTAACTGAAGACTTTATAACAAAACTGAATAAAAAACTGAAATAACAAGTGTTTTAATGGTGTTCGTACCCTGGTCATGAAAACACTTTCTTCTACACCACCAACATACACGTTATTTGGTAAGCTGTTTTTAATTCTAATATTGTCACAACATTCTTCACACAAGTCCATCATTAAGTAATTACAATTTGAATTTTTTTAATGAATTTACCAAGACTTATGCATGTGAAAAGACAGGTGTTGTTCTCTATAGTTTTATTTTTGGAATGGTACAAACATTCAGCTATGTTCACTGTCGACAAAACGACACAACTTGGAGGTACGCCTCATTTTCTAATCATGAGATATATGTTGTTTGTGGTTGGTTTACAAGGTTGAATTATTACACGTCCAGCCTGAGGATGACCTTGTACCTTTAACAAACTTAGGAAGGATCTTCCTCTTGGTATGAAAAATCTATTTGCCAAGAATGAAAAGTTTTACATTATTCCTGTCTTGAAAGATCGTGTTTACCAGTATGAAAATTACCCATCATTGCTATCATTCTAGAGATAGCTTAATTCAAGCGGTTTACAAGTTTTTCGTAGTTACACCTGTAGTGACTTTAAATGACTTTTGATCTTCACCAAAACAATTTGGTACTTTCTCGTAATATGACAAGTCTGTCTATCAAGAATGACAAGTATCCATCACTCCTATCTTGAAGTATCATGTTCACGGGGTTTCCAGCCTTTCACCTCTGTTGACCATAAATAACCCACTGGGCGATTAAGTTACTGTTTATTTTATGATTTTGATCAGTTCTTTTAATTTTAGTATCGCACTCAAAAAGCCGGAATTTGCATTATTCAATCTGTTACTACGTTCTGTAGTTTGTAACATCTATTCTGCAAAATCCCAGTCTGTAGTCTGCAAAATAGTTGATCCGTTTAGGTCCTCAACCTGGATGCCAAACAAACTCACACAGACATACTCGCACTCACACGAACACCTACCTAAAATAGCCAGCGTGTTTTTATAGATTTCTATTACCTTCGGCAAGGATTCAAAAAGTGAAAAAAAAGAAAACAAATTAATTAGATACACAACGAAACATTTGTTTTAACATTGCGGTCATGCTGAAAGAGCACCGTGATGATTTTACACAAAAACAGACTACTGTAAGAGTTATCCTATTGCTTCTTAAATCACTGACTTAGTTTTTTTGCAGGGTCCCGGCCCCGATGAAAAAAATGCGAACCACCCGCATTCAATGGCTGGACCAGGATTTCTTTGTCGGGGTTGAGGATACACCGGTCCAGTTCTCTTGAAAGGGGATTTAGAATACTACCTAAGCTGCTAAGGGGATCGCCACCATCAAAAGTTTCTGGTTATGAATTGTCTCAGGCCTTGTATGTTGTATTTGAATTTCTTTGGTTTGCCATCTCATGTTTAGGAAAATTTGACTCCCAAAAGAAGGCAAATAGAATCCCTCTAAGTTCCTTTTTCATACTTTAATCATATATTGATCAAATGACAAATGAAATGTTCTGAAATGGTAGCGTACGTGAACAAATGGCTTATTCATTATAAATGACATCTTCAACATAACAACGAAGGAATTAACTAACAACAGTATCAGATCTAATCGAACGTACATACTATGTATTATCGATACATACGCATCTGCAAAATGAGCAGGGATAAGTGAAGCAACGATAGTTAAAGTAGAGCATTAAGGGGCCCTGTTTTGTGAATTCACTAACTTTGAACATTGATACCACAAATTTGCGTAGGAAGATGTTCTCAGCTAGGGTGGGTGTGAACTTCGTTTCAGACCGCCCTCATGAGGGAGGGCTCATCATTCCTCATGGCGCAGTGTAATAATCAGCTTAACATAATTTTTACTAGCAAGTATCTTTTGTTTACATAATTTGTGATGCTGACAGTTACTTACATGAAAACAACATTTCTTGGCATATTCAACGGAATCATGTCTAACCCGCGATGAGAACAATTTACTCCTACGGGATTACAACTTTGTGAACAGTGACAGATTTTATCACATGCACCACCTGGAAATGAGGAAATAAAATTAAATTGTATAAAATATTAATAAAAAGTCAAAAAATGATACAATTACAAAATCATTATCGTAAGTGACGCTCAAGTATACGAAAATACATATCATCAAAACGAAATTTTGCCCGTGAGCTTCAAAGGAGATTTCGCACCTGCAAATTTCTTATCTTTTAAAGGAAAGGAAAAGAATCATGCTTCAGAAACACAAACAAAGGGCACCAAATTGCAAGCTCAATGCAAAACGACTAGGTTTTCTTTGTCATTTCTTTGCCAAGATATCGTCATTTCATAATTTGGAAAGTGTCATTTTTTAAACAACTGATTAAAAAACTTATCCTTTTGTGTATGAGATCTTTTTAATGCTTTCTTTGTACTTGTGCATTCTCTCCTTCACAAAGATAACATGTGTTTGCCTTATATCAGATTGCAAAAATGCAGTGCTCAGTCCCTGCATTTCCTGAAATAATTTTCTTGACTTCCAAGATAGATGAATACACAAATTAAGTAGCATCAGGTAAAGGAAAGCAGGCGCGGATCCCTGACTTTGAGAAAGGGGCGCACACACAGGTGTGGCGCCAGGATTTGCCCGACAGGGTAGGGGGCTGGGCAGGCTGATTCAGGATTTTCGAGGACCCTTTTTTTCGAAAAAGGGGGCGTGCACCGGGTGCGCCCCTGGATCCGCGCCTGGAAAGTCTTTCTGCCGAAAGTGGGAAAGGGCGGAGTCCTGGTGAATTATGAGAATGATGATAATGCGACAACTATACTAGATTAGGAGATGCGATTTTTCATAAGGTTAAGAGCTTTCGTTACCTTTTAATGGTACTGAAATCTCGAATTGAACTTTTCCTTATTCTTTGACCTTAATTTACTGTGTGAGGAAACACAGGGGTGGCGCCAGTTAATTGTAAATTAAGTGATGTTCTTAAACTAAGATTATTCTTAAACGGGGGAGTCATTACTTTATGTTTTTCTTTATATTCTAGTTGTGATTAATCAATGCTTCTCTGTAAGGTGCCAGACTCGAAAAGCTTCTGCTTCTTTTGGCTCCTTTTTCTACTATATTCATGCATCTTTTTATTAAATCAATAACAGCATTGTAAAGTTTTAAGTGTATGTATGCATACAATTGAAATAAATGGGACGAACGAACGAAAAAGAAAAAAACTTAAGAACAGACCAACTCCTTGCAGGCAGCAAATAATGTAATGCTAGATTAAATAATTGTAAATTTCGGTTTTGCGGCAAAATTAAAGGTATAAGATAAATACAGCGACATAGTTGTCCAAAATGCTTTAGGTGCAGACATAGTTTCCATTCGTATGAACTAATGGTCCATTGTTTCAATGGTTGGAACTGTTACGGGGTTTTTTAGTAACTAACCTGTGTCACTCTGTTCCAATGCAGGTGATTGTCCGTGGCGCTTTTTATTTCTTGCCGAAGAAGGAGTCTATGCAATCTTGCTAGCGAGTGTATATATGTGTGCATGTGTATGAGTATGTGTGTACTTACGTGTGATTGTGACGCTTGGCTTGTAAACACGGTATTTCAAGAAAGCAATGATGGATACTTGTTATACAGAATTATCGTAACGAATCCTACTGTTTTAGTAGAGGTCGAAGCCCATGTGCGGTCACTAGAGGTTAAAGCCGAAAACAGTGCAAATAAGATATCACGAAGTAGGAAGCATAGTTACTTTTTATACTTGGCATGTGGATGCATTAAAATAAGAAGATGATCCCTATTAGCTTTTGGTAGAGGACAAAGGTTTTCTGATGTTGACAGAATCCTTCACAATTTCTTCTGAACAAGGTATCTCAAGAAAGCAATGATGGGCACTTTTTATACTTGGAATATAAATTTATTATTTACGAGGAAAACCCTATCGTTTTCAGTGGAGGTGAGAGGTCGTTTGATATCATCAGAGAACAAAGACGAAAAAACCTTGAGAAAATACGATATTTCATGACAGTGATGATGGATACTACTTATATATGGTAAACTGGTTGCCATTTTTAAGACAGAGAGAAAGAACCCTTTGTGCTTTGTTCAAGTGGAATATCATCTGAGGTCATCAGAGGAGAAACTATAACTAACTAAATAAACTTAAGGCTTGATCCATGTCATTTACGGTAATCTAGGCGACATTAGCCGGGTAACGATAATCTCCGTACGTTTCTGGCCAACCGATGTCAGGGCTTCGCTTAGGTACGGTCGGGTGGTTCGTTTTTGCAAATTAGGACGTTAAAAATGCACAGAACTACTCTGCTGAGATTTATTATTGCGAAAATTAGAGTTATAAATACAACCTCAGGCTTGCATGAGGAGGGTACCATTTCGCATCTAAAAGAACAAAATCTTCCTAAGTGGGAGAAGGATTCACCTCCTTTTTATAAGCTCTTTCTCCACAACGAACAACGGTACCTGCAAAAGGTGACAAAGGAGGGATACCCCCTGTGCAAACTGTTCAGGTAGGCCTACGCATATGCACAATTAACATCGACTTTATGGGGGGTAATCTGGGTGGGACTGAGGGGTGTTCTTCCGAGCCCCCAATAACTGACCCCTTTCGACGCCCCTGATTGACAAAGCCTACAGTAGCCGAGGATACCTAGGCATATTTCTTTCTTAAACTTTGTTTCCTAAACTAAAGGCTTAGGCTATAACGTACTGTCTTCTTCACCGATCGGGACCTCGGTGGTAACCACACATCAGCAAGCGTTGCTGCAGTGATTGTTGCCACTTACGCGTATGCGCGTATATGAAACTTACAATAACATTTAACAATGCCGTAATTGAACAACACTGCGTTCTATTTAGCAAACAATGATGTGAACGTCCTAGAAACAAGATCCGTCAGCTTGGTAGACAGTGGCGTAACCAGCAGGGGGAAATAGAGTTCCTATATAGAGGAAATAGGGTTCCTATATAGAGAGGGTTGCGACAACTTGTAATTTGACGCCATTTTGCCTCCAACTGGGAGAGTATTGTACGTACGTGCAAATAGATTTGTTAAACGTTGATACTGATCTGCCCAGCTAGTCCGAACTTATTTGGTGAAGTAAAACATGTTTAACGGCGATTTATTGGTTATCGCGTCTCACGAAAGATAAAAATGAATTTTAAAAGGTCAAAGAGGGGGTGAGGAAAAGGAAACTAGGACACTGGGGTAGTGATATCAGACTTGACATGCAATTTTACTTGGGACCAACAGGAGTTAAAGCACAGTTCTCAATGTAAAGAGTGTCTATACTGGTATTTCCATACGGTGATGCTGACATCGCTTGAAGCTGAGGCAATCGTCTGGAGTGAGGGGGGGGGAGGCAAGGATAGGATAGGCCCGTAGCCAGACAAGGTACGGAAGGGGAGGGGGAAAATGGCCTAGGGGCGAAATATTTTTCAGGGAGCCAAATGTGAAAAAATGTATTAAGGCAATGGCAACTTGAAAACTCTCTGGCGACGAAAAATATTTCAAAGGGACCTCTCCCCCTTACCCAAACCCCTTGACTATGGGCCTGGGCCAGGAGTTAATAGATCAATAAAAGTTGCAAAAAGGGGGGGGGGGGGTAAGATGAAATCTAGTGTTGTTCAGGACTGGATTATTCTTTGGATACCTCCAAACAGTTTGATTCCTTTCCCACAGCCCATGAATATAGCTTTCTAACTCAACAATTTTTCACCAACAGCTGCAGAGAAAAAGAATGGAAAACAGAAACTTCAGATGTAAACCTTCACTGTATTACTCATTCCTTTCAACCAAAAACCATCAGTGTTATAGTAATCAGACTGTCTCCTTACATTGTACTTCAAGACCTACAGTTTCATTTCTTCTGTTGGATTTTCACGAAATTCATCAATAGCGAAGATGCAAAAGTGTATTGTGGTTTCGATGAATAGCACTTTCACGTATAATCTCAAATAATGCCAAGATGTCCCGTTTCTTTCAGTCATTGGTTGAATGTGATCTTAATGTGCTGGAAAACTAGAGTTTTGTGTTCATATTTGACCTTAGGAATTTTTGGGAATTTTTACTTTTTGGCCTCTGATGATCTCAGCTTATGCCTGACATCTAAAAGTCTCAACTTGAGACTTTTGGGGTTCCTGATGGATTAAATGAAACACCACATTGAAGTATCCAGGCTTCCTAAATTGAGATATCTTGTTAAACAAGGTATTCAGAGTTTGACCCCCAGTGACCCCAGTAGACCTTTTACCTCCACCAAAAACAATAGGGTACTCTCTCTCACCATGAGGCATCCACATTACGTATGAAATCTATCCAAGCTTCCTACCTTGAGAAAACAAGGAAGTTTTCAGAGTTTGGCCCACAGTGACATCAGATGACCTTTGACCGCCACCAAAAGCAAAAGGGTTCTTTCTCTCAATATAGGCATATACCTACCAAGTTTGAGAACTGTCAGAGTTCCCCTTCTTGAGATATTGTGTAAACAAAAAGTGTCACAACACACACATACGCACACTCACCTACACACATATACACACCGTCATGATTGCATAGGTTTCTCTTTTCATTGAAACCGAAAACGTGTTTCTTAGGAGCTAAAGCACAATATTCTTGAATGAAAAGAGTTTTGGACATTGTCATTGTGTGTATTCATTCAACTCGTTCATTGATGCAAACAGCAGTTAACAGCTATAAGAACAGTAGTGGTCATATCAATGTATACAGCAGAAGTAATGTCTGTTAGAATAATACAGCTTCCTTAACCCTTTTGGCCAATGTTCTCATTGCCATGCTTTTGCTCGCCATCTCCCTCCCTGCTTTTTCTTACAAAAGGTCTGCTTTATTTCACCCCTTCGCTTCTTACAGTATATCTGTAATCGGACATTAATAAATTTTGAAAGAATTTTCTCCTTCAGGTTGTGACAAGAAGTAAGTTGAATAACATCTGTTTCTTTTTTGCATACTTCAAGGAGATTTGACTTCAAATTTTTTCCATCCATTAGCCCATCTTCCAAATGGCGAAAAATACCCTCAGCAATTACCAGCATATCAAACAATTTCTTTGAAACCCTAACTAAAGAACTTTTTTTTTTGATTTTCTTCAGTTCAGTGAGTCGAGATGCTTCACTGCTTGCCACTGAGCTATCAATCATTGCATCAGTTCACCCAACACAGGAATGACCTTTGTGCACACTATACGCACACTAACCAGCCAAATGATAAAGACTATCATGTTCTGCTCTTTGAATTTCTCCTGACTGCACAGACTCATCAGGAAGTTGAAGTTCCTCAATTTCAGTTTCCTCAATGTTGTCAGGGAGGGGAATATTTAGGAATTCTGCTAAGAATTCACCATCTTCCTGGTGGTACCTGCCCATACGGGAGTGTTTAAGAAACTGTGCAATAGTGATAAGTTTCAAAGCATACATAAATTCAAGAGGAAGTGGTACTGGCTTTCTAAGCATCACTACAGAGAAGAAGTTTTCAATACAGTCCTGTGTTAACCGCCCTGTCAGGAGGAAATTATGATTGTCATCAAGGAGTTCTTCTGCAATGTTAAGCACTGAAGTTGTTGCAAGGATTACTCCACTTTGAATTGGTTTCCATTCTCCCCTCTCACCCACCTTCATCACTTTGAACAATGACACAAATTCAAGGAGAAAGGTCCTGGCTTCTTCATATTTTACTGGGTGCATCCTGCTCAGTCCCAAAACAGGAAGTCTACTTGTCATGAGGCTAAACCATTTGCTCAGAAGCTCAATCAACCAGGCTGTGGTCAAATGTTCTTGACTACGGCCTTCCTTTTCAACAAGGTATTTAATTGCACCACTAACATCTTGATTAATCACTTTTGTAACATTTGACACCTTCATTTTATCAAAATGAGAAGGATTCAATGCATCCATGTCCAGTTTTGGTGCCAGTTTCAGATCAATTTTTTCCTGAAATTGAGCAAGGTCATGAAGTGGTTTAATGCTAGCCTCATGACAAGGAAGGTTGTATTTTGCAACAATAGTATCTGGAAAGGTGAAAGTTTGTCCACTGCTTAGGCAGGCTCTTACATTTTTTAGCAAATGAGGAACATCTGCAAGAAAATGCAACCATTTGCCCTCTACTTGTGGGTGGGGTATTCTAGTTTTACTTTCGCAACACCTCCCAGTCACTACACCAGAACTGCGCCACATTGCTCTATTGGCACTACCCATATCACTTGTTACTGAGATAACATGTAGGCCAATTAGAGTTGCTTGTTTAATTAATTCTAAAGCAACGTCTTTCAAAACTGCCCCATCTACAGAATTGCTTGTGAAATGAAAAGCCACACTTTGATTCCAACGGGAAGTAATTTCTCCTAACATAAAGACTAAAGCATGATTAGCATTTCCTGAGTTGTTTGGTAGTGTCACAGTTCCCACTAAGTTTTCTCGTTTAACATCATATTGTATTCCTGGTGTCAAAGACATCTCATGTAATGTCAAACAACAAACCTTTTCTTGCTCAGTCATAATTTTCACTTTCAAACTCAGATACTGGAATACTTAATGCAGAATACCAGGTTGAAAAGGTGCATTTTTCATTCGACGCTTCAAGGTTCTGTTCGAAGGCAATGGGTAATGTTGCTTCAGAAGTACCTGATAACCTGATGCACCACAGGAAAACCTCAGTTGAAGGGTCTTCTTAATGGTTTGATTAGACCAACGTAAACCTCTACTACCACCTCTTGAAATAGCATCAAGCTGGTCCCGTCCAAAAATGTGAAGAAATCGAGCATCCTGATTCAGTTTCTTCCTTTTTAACACTCAAAGTTCTCTCTAGGTTTTACTTAGGCTGGCTTTCAGCTTACCCATTTTGGCATGCAATTTCTCTGTATTACGTTTTGGTTCTGATTTCTTGGGTTTTAGTAGCTTTCCCACTTCAGCTTCTTCATTCTGACCCACATTTATTTCTTCAGCCTTCAAATCAGTATTCATCTTCAACTGAAAAGAAATTGAAAGTGAAAATTTTAGAGATACTTTACAAAGGAGAATAAATAAATAGGTAGATCAAAGGAGGGTGCTGAGTTTAGAGTCCAGCTGAGTTTAAGGCACTGCCAATGTTAAGTTTTCATTTAAGTACTGAGTTAAACAGCCCTTTTAAGTGTTATATCACCCTACCTTCAAAATGATGAGAATGATATCGATGATTTGTTATACTCCTTCAAACAGACACAACATCTTAGATATCTCAAATGTATATACACCAGCAATGCACATAAACTGCTTGTCTTCATTTTTTTTAACTACTTTGGCAAAGAATGAAAGATCTGGTATGGCTTTCAGCTAATATCTTTCTAGTGTTCATCTTTTTTCTAGCCAAAGCTTAAGGTCTTTTGATGAACTATTTATTATTGATAAAAATACCCCTTCCTTTATCATCACTGATTCCCTGTCAATACAAACAATGTGATTATGAGGAAAGATATGCTTCCTAAAGGCAGGCAATTTCTTTCAGAGACTCATTGCTTAAAATTCCAGCTGAAGTCATTTGTAGCTAACTTTATGACTTTGAAAACACATAACATGCTGTTAGTCTTCCACTTGACTATAACTAGAAGACTGATACCACTTTACTGTTAAGAACCACACATACGATTGCAGAATTTACTGCCCTGAAAAATAGAACAGACCATTTTGGACAGCCACATGCAGTCTCAGTAACATAGCCATATTGAGAATGGGCACACTATCTACTTTGAAGCAAGCTGAGGTAACAACAAATTTTTCTACACTGAAGATTAGTAACAAACTTTACCTTCTGACATACTTTCGCTGGCACTGCTGTCACTTGGGAGTGTTGTTAAACAATATGTGTGATCGGAATGTTAGGTAGACACACCTGGTTTTGTTATGTCTCTCATGCTGTCTCTTTTCTTTGGTGATTTTCTGTGTCTCACTGCTTTCCGGTGAGAAAATATGGTTGATACAGCATTCAATTTTAATTTCCGCTTCCCATCTGCTCTTCGAGTCTCAAACTGAGTCTGATCGAAGTGAACCCGAAATGCTGAAATGAAATATAACAACAGCAATGATAATATTAAAGTAACAATGTAACAACAACAAACAAAAAATCAATTAGAACATTTCATTCCTAGTGCCATAAGGAATGTGAATCACTTTATAATTGACAGATACCATTGTAGTTATTTGCCCATATTTTCCGAATATTAAAATAGGCTGCAAAGATCAAGATTTCGGTCGGTGGTAGGTCTTTCCTCAATTATGCCTGGGGTTAGGGTTGGGTGTAATTAATTTGATTAGTTTAGGGCTGGGCACTTAGATGGCCCTTTAATACGCAATCTCAGAAGAACTATAATGAAAAGGATTATTTCATACCAGTCAGTACTTCTAAAGATATTTTGGGGTTTGCGGATGACGTTTCCTCCCTTACATTAGACTTGTGTCATTTTTGTAGGGGCATAACTTAGGATATATCCTATAAACCAGTCTAAACTTTTGTCCATGTAGGCTAGGCCTATAAAACGATACCACCACACTGTCCATTTGCAGTAGGTCAAGGCCTAAAGAGTTTTACCCAGGATATGAACCGGATGGAAAAATTAGCCGTGGCCGAAGTTACGTGCAGGAATGAATATGATGTAGCATGGTGTTACCATGAGTCAGTCCACTAAGGGATTTTTCACTAAAAATACACACATACAGAAGTAATATGTAATTTAAAACTTATCAATTATTTTTCCAAATATGTTTTCTCTCAATCCTAGAAGTTAGAGTGATTTCCATTTGCAAACTTTCTAGAGACTGGAAAATTCCCACTACAAGTTTCAGATGTGTTAGGCTCGTCAATATGGTACCGTGAGTCGGTGACCCAAACATTATGAAAGCCCGTAGGCTTAGAGTGATGTCAAAATATATTTGATGAAATTATATTGTCACCACAAAAACTTATCATCATATAACAGAAGGAGCCCATTCACATTGATTTGTAGAGATTTTTTAGATAGGTTCATTCTTGAGGATATTTTGCCAATGTCTGAAATCACCCTTTGGTAACAGTGGGTGAATTGTGTTCACCTGTGTGCCACCTGACTGAGCATGTGGCTGATGGGAAAGGGAGTCAAAGACTCATGTGTAGGTTAGACTAGGCTATGTAAATTTCTCCAGAAAATGGGAGTACATGCTTATACTTGGCAGATTGTGAGCTGTTGTAAGCTAGCACTGTTGTTTCTTGAGTAGAAAATGTTTATTCATAGGCCATACGATGCCTATTGTATATTTTATAGGCCCTATGCAGTGACCAACTCAAGGTACCGACCGACTCAAGGTAGCCTACACTCACTATACTACAGAACTTGTAATTACTCGAAGCTATTATGGTATTAATAGTAGGCTATACTGTAAACTGTAACATTGGCTAGGCCAATGAACTGACCACAGAGCAGGATATAGGCTAGGATTGAATGAATATACCTGCTCTCGCTACTCGCTATGATACTGATGCACCTAGCCTAGGCTATAGTATTACTATTAGTAATATGCATGACACCTAGCCTAGGCCTAGCCTAATGTTCATCTCACCTCGCAGAGATACGATGACGGTGTCGGTGTCCAAGACTTTCGGCTGACCTTTACCCCCATATCTCACTTCACGTCTTATTTCTGGGGAATCTAAACATTTTGTAGCCATTTTCTAGCCGATTGCACCCTCATGCTCAGCATCCTACCATTTTGACATTCGTTTGCCTGGATTTTGGTTCAAATATGTCAGGACAGGATGCTCATGACGATACAGTATGCACCTGCATTTCACGTACTAGTACTACGTACGTATGCGTTATGCGAATGTGATGACTATCTGGTCGTTGGAGGCAAAATGTCTCCGTGTGTCACGTGTCTCGAAATTTTGCAGACAAGGCATGTCGCAACCCTCTCTATATGGGGTCAGTCGACGACACGTCACGTCCGGTCTGTGTCCATGACAACTGCTGCTGCCGGAGTGAAAACAAAGTTGCAACATCAACATACAGCATGCAGACGACACGCGTAAGAGACAGTACTGTACTAGTGTTGTTGACAGAAGTTACTGCATGTAGGCGCAGGCTATCTCTGTAACGTAAACCAACTTAATGATATTCACTAGTTTTTGGTATGCAGAATGTCGTATAAATACCTCGACAGGCCAGATCATGTTGCGCGAGATCGTTACGAGGAAAAATTACAGGCAGCTGGTTTGAAGTTGTGTCCATATAAGGAGGAATCTTCCAAATGGATTAAAGACCCAACGAAATAGCCAATTAAGTGTCCACTATCCAGACGTAGGGGCCTAGGGCTTAGGCTAAAGTATGTAGGCTACCTACATTGTTGAAACGCCAGGTAGCCTACAGCACAGTAGCCCAAGGCTGTACTTAAAGTAAAAGGCTAACGTTACATATCCTAGGTCTAACGTTAACGTTACTAGTGTAGACTAGGCCTTGGTCTTGGATGATGATGGCTCCTCTCTATGTTCATGAAAGTCAAATAAGCTGTTTTATCTGAGATCATACTCATATTTACAGGTTGGTATTCAGAAATTTTTTCCTAGCCTATCAATTGAATGATGCTCCCCACTACCCCTGGCATTGTCAGTCAAATGTGATTCATTGACCAATGACAGTTTGACGCACATGTCCATCATTGAACCACTACTGTCAGCCATAAGCATGACTGCATGAGGAGTGGGTTACATTACCTCAGTTGTCTGTAATTTTTGTGACCAAGGGGTGAATTATTGTGAGTCAATTGTTACACTTTATACAGGGATAAGCTATTACTTGTCATTTTAATTTTTCAGTTAATAGGCCTAGGCCTATATGGTTACCCACATGTCAGTCAAAACTGCAAATTGTCAGGGGCCACTGAGCCAGTTTTGAAGTGAGGGGGCTAATCTTTAAAGCGGCCCAATATATACAATATAATAAAAGCAGTTTAAGGCTGCCAAAATGCCCATGGCAGAAAAAGTGCAGGGGCTAACGCCCCTTGCCCCCCCATCTCTGCAGTCCCTGATTGTGCATCAATTTTGTGACTGAGGTGTGAGCCATTTTACATTAAGCTATTAGTCACAGAAGTGATTGAGGGGTACGTCATTGTACACATTTGGTCAACACTGCTGTGGACATTGACTGACCATGTCCGTGTAGTGGTGTTGGTCATTCAGTTGTTAAGTGCATTTTTCAGAAAGGGAATCCCGATGTAATTACAGCATAGGCCTAGACCTGTAGACTTACAAGTTGAAATTAGCAATGCAAGGGCATGAGTCAGCTGCTGA
>WURT03030954.1:0-15272 GCA_009936505.3 Holothuria glaberrima | reverse complement strand
GGCCGGATTTGAAATACTATCCGGCAAAATCCGGTTCCGGCCGGAACCAAAAATTTGGATCCGGTGCATCCCTAGTACACTTGTTATGATAAATGTAGGCTTCTCTTTAAAGACAAATGGCTGGCTGTTTCCTGATGCGATACAAATTAACAACGAATGTATTAAAACGCTTTCATGCATATATAGGACAAATATATGTATTAAATTTGTACAGTTAATGACTGCATGTTTTGACTTTCAATTATATATGAAAATGAAGAAATTACTGCAGACACAAGCATGCCAATCTGTGTCTCAAATTTTCCTTAACTGCAAACACAGTTGCCGGACAACTTCCCTCGACAACCCAACCCCCTTCTAACAAAAACCCTATTCAAAGGACAATTCCCACCTAGACAACTCACACCCTAGACAATTCCCATCTGCACAGTTCCAACCCTTGATAATTCTAAATTTTCTGAGGGGCTAGTTTTTTTTTTTTTTTAATTTTTTTTTTTTGGAGGTGTTGGGGGGGGGGACTGCAAAAGTAGGTACATAACCAGGTGTAAATTGTCCAGGGTGTTCACTGTGGGGGAATGGCTTTGGCTGAGAAGTGTTCAGTCACAACAAAACACATTCTGGAACAAACAAACAAAACAATCTTCACTTAAAATTGGTTTTAAAATCTTTACCATAACACTACCGAAACGATGCATTACAAAAGGAATGTAATTCCCATTTGCACAGTTCCAACCCTTGATAATTCTAAATTTTCTGAGGAGCTAGTTTTTTTTTTTTTTTTCATTTTTTTTTGGAGGTGGTGTGACTGCAAAGTAGGTAAATAACCAGGTGTAAATTGTCCAGGGTGTTCACTGAGGGGGAATGGCTTTGGCTGAGAAGTGTTCAGTCACAACAAAAACACATTCTGGAACAAACAAACAAAACAATCTTCACTTAAAATTGGTTTTAAAATCTTTACCATAACACTACCAAAATGATGCATTTCAAAAGAAATGTAGTTCCCATCTGTACAGTTCCAAACCTTAATAATTTTAAATTTCCTGAGGGGCTAGTTTTTTTTTTTTTTTCGAGGGGGGGGGGGGGGACTGCAACAGTAGATACTGAACCAGGTGTAAATTGTCCGGAGTGTTCACTGAGGGGGAATAGTTTGGCTGAGAAGTGTTCAGTCACAACAGAACACATTCTGGAACAAACAAACAAAACAATCTTCACTTAAAAGTGGTTTTAAAATCTTTACCATAACACTACCAAATGATGCATTTCAAAAGAAATGAACGTTGCTCTATGCAAGCAGTTGCAATGTTAAAATATCAACTTGATGGTAAATTACAAGGTCCTCTGGCTTCAGTAGCAAATGTTTTTCTGTCACTCTCTGGAATCAATTATGCCTCCAGCAGAAATAGCAAAGGTAGCTTCATTTTCAGGCATATCGGGGCTGGTTAAATAAGAGTACAATGATGCAATTAATTTTACAACTGAAATTCAACCACACATTACGCGAATTTCTCCGATACTCCAAAAACCCTGATTTCTGGGCCTTTTCAGGGTATTTCTGCTTCATTAGTTGAGCACTCGGATTGCACCTGCCTGGCCCAGTGGACCACAAAATTGCAGATAAGGTGCCAGGAGACTCTTCTACAGAAAGCTCTACTGTCACTGCATAAAAAACTTTTGTGCTACTTGTGTGATGTTATCTTGTTATGGTCAATCAATGACCAGTGCGGTCAGTGGGACATGTGAGCATTACTTACACTTGACTTAATAAACCATGAAGGTGCTATATGGAGCGCATCCGGCTAGTTTTCCTCATGAATTAAGGCAGTTGAATGAAAAAAAAAATTACCACAAGGTTATACTAATTAAGAGCAGTGACCTTTGAGCTAACCTTTCCATGAATTAGTGACACAAAGATGTTAATTGCTAGAAAGAAGAACTTCTCATGTTAAGTTAATGACAAGTTTGAGGCTACTATTGAGCACAATGGATTTGTGAGTTTACACCTTAAGTTAAAGGCAATAGCCAGTCACCCCAAAATTTGCTCTGAAAAATCAGCAAACTCTTGCAAATCTCTTATTGCATTACAATCACCTTTGAAGACGTTTTGCACATAACTATTACAAACAATAGGTATAGTAAGGAGAAATTCTCCTTGAATTTCACAATTCACTAACAAAAATATTGTCACATGATCAAAATAGGCCATTCATGAACCATGGAAGTACTACCTCAGAGGTACCTCCGAGGTAGTACTTCCATGCATGAACTAGAGTGATGGGCATACTTACTCCGATCGGGTTGGCTGCATTTTCCCTTCAATCTATTGGTTCTACTGGTTCTACAGATTGAGTCATATAATATATACCAAAGACTTTGTATCCATTGACTTTAATTGTGCAAGTCCAAAAGGACAAAATTTTTAATTCCAAATGTCAACCAGATGACAATTGTTCAGGACAGACCCTTAATTGAGAGATAAACTGGTCGAAGCTGCATCATATTATGTTCCTCATACATAAAATAATGTAGAAATAACCATGTATGTACCAAAAAATAACCATTTTCAACTCCTACCTGTCATAAATTTTTGCAATTCTGTTTTCTCCCCTCCCTTTTCTTAAGCTGATCCTTGTTGTGGATGCATGGGCTAGGATGTGACCTCCAATTGGCTTTTTGGGGTCAGCTTGAAAACTACAAAACAAAGGGAAAATATCTATACTATCATTATGTCACTTATAAGGTGTCCTTCTTGGAGACCTTTTTTTATTTTTCATATCATGTTCGCAAATGCTATTGAAAATTTTAATGTTTTAATAACTTTTTCATAGTGGAATACTAGGCTATCTCATCAAAATGAATACAGTGTGCTTTGATAAAATATTACATACCTCATTGCAGCACCTGGATCAGCAGTCATCTGGTTGGTGACAAACACAGCAACATTGTATTCTGAGTATAGAGAGAGATAAACAACATTCAATTTACAAGATATTTTAAGCAAAAATTACTTTGCTTTGAAACTTGATATGTAAAGCAAAGACGAATGAAATCTCATTTTACTTGGCCTTTCCTTCCTACATGGTTTTCACACAGTGGTAGTGGTTAACTATCTCTCATTTTTTCATGGAAACTGGATTAATTGAAGCAAATAAAGGTGGTTTCACATCCTCACAATGATAAATGATGCATCCCTTGTATTTAAACTTAATTACATCTAATTATTCATTAAAAATACAAATGCATTCAAAATATTCACAGAAGACCATAAAATTAAAAAAAAAACTTCAAAAATAACACCTTTGGATAAATTGGAAACCGATCTAATTAAAGTGGATATCAAACCTTTAAACTGAAAAACTAAGCAAAACCGAATGCAATATCACTTATGTTGGATTATACAAATTGGCAAATATGATACTGCTTTCGAGTGTGACAAGTCTAACTAACCTTCAGATATTTTCTGCAGTTTTGACAGCATTTGAGCCAACTTTTGTTGTCGATCAGCCAGTTCTCCCCTA
The DNA here is from genome assembly GCA_009936505.3 of Holothuria glaberrima. NCBI lineage: Eukaryota > Metazoa > Echinodermata > Holothuroidea > Aspidochirotida > Holothuriidae > Holothuria > Holothuria glaberrima. The sequence continues at coordinate 11,757 of WURT03030954.1, read as the reverse complement.
CCGCTAAAATCTACCCTGAAGAGAGCCATGATAGAATCGATGATCTGGAAAATTCAGAGATTAAAAGCAGGTGGATTACTGCTCATGGATGGCAGGTTATGGAGATGTATCTTTAGGTGGAGATGAATCTTAAATCCCCATTTAATAACACAACCAGTATTAAATGCAAGGTCTTCACCCTGATAGCTTGGAATGCACTATATCTGTGGAATGTGCTTGGAAAAGGGTGCACAATGAAAAAACCTCATTATACTGCTGTAGAATGAAATAAAAAAGGCAAGAACTGACCGAAAAATCATACTCACTAATAACTTGAAGACCCCAGGCTCTTCATGGAACTTTGCTGCAGCATAGTCTAGCAACTCAAGCTGATGTTCACCTATAAAGGGGATGAGTAGCCAAATTATATGTAAGGAGAATTGAAAGAAACATCAAATGAGCATATAATGATTGCACTTTGAGATATATGAACCAAGTCAAGACTTAGTAACCACACTCCATATATACAGAGAATGTAACAATATAAGATGATTAAGAAGTCTACGGGTGCAATATTGTATTCACATCTCTGGCACAAATTAGCTTGAATATCCTTTACCACTTAAATTTGTAAAGTAGGCCTATATTTGTACTTTTTCTACATACCATACTGACTTGCACTAACATTTACAAGCATTCCTTGCCACCAAATATTCATGGCTCAATTTCTGAAGGAGCCTGGCAAATCTTACAATGGAATACAGGGAAAAGGTAAGCTTCATCCTTTTTATTCTTAAATATGCTGTTTGGTAAAATAAAAAAGAGTTATCTATAAATTCAAACTACTGAGGAATTTCTGTCTCTTAAAAAGTTATTGCATGTAAATTAAGCTTTTTTCACAGAACTTTATCCTTTATTATTAGGTTACACAGATCCAATATAAACTGAAGGGTCAGATAAAACTTTAATTCCTACTGCAGCTGCAACATTCTCAAAGATTTTCAGCAGCAAATGAAAGACTTTTACTTTTTATTATATGCACATCCTCAACTTAAAGGGAGAATGCAGTCACCTCAATAAAGAATTGTATAGTAGACTATCCTATTCCCTGGATGGCTCTTGAGAATCATGTAACAGTACGTTTCTCACTCAATTGTAAATTTACGAGGAGCAACTGCTTGGTTTACCTTGATTATAAAATATTTATGTCCTAAAATATCATGAAAGACATTTAGAAGAGAAATAAGAAGAAATATGTGACATTTAGCCCTTGTTTTAAAATAAGTTTGGGGCAACTGCTCATGACCTTTAAACATCTGCAATTTTGGAGAAAAAGGATGTGTCTAGCCAACTGGAGGTTCCCTATAGTATGCAGTTTTTCTTTGATACAATAATACAGAAATATTTGACCAGAAAAAACTTACTTGTATATGCCCTTGCATATAAAACATTGTCCAGCATAGCATTGTGGTCAAGATTGAAGCGGTCAGCAATGTCTCTCAAACGATCAGGTCGACTGGGACAACGAAAACCAATAATTAAGGTTTAGATAATGATTTTGAGGTAAGTAGAAAACATGCATGCTTTCCTTACATTTCCCTATTGTTTGAATAATTTCTTGAGAACTCAAAACTGAATTTCCTCTTAGAGTAACAAAGATTGAGCCAGCAACAAAGAACCAACATATAGACAGTCCACAAACAAGCAGAATAAGGTACACAGACAAAAGACAAATATGAAACATTTGTAAAATATTTGTACTCTTGAATACCATATTGGAATGGTGGAGTTTAATTTTTCTGAAATTTCCATGATTCTCAAATAACTATAAGAACCTTGGATAAATGACATCATCTGGTTCACATTTTAATTCAGATTCAACAGATCCATGAACCAGATTGGCACCCGCTGCATCTTATTTTCAATTTCTCTAAAATTAATAGTAATGGAATGGATCGAAACTAACCTTGCCTTTGTTCCCTAACTGGTTTCTTATGGCAGTTCGGTATAGTTAAAACCTTCTAAACTGGGGTAACATAGAGGTATAAACAGTTTGTCATGCAATGAGAGCATCCATATGTTTCAATTATCTAGCATTTTTAATAAAAACTCTTAACAGTAGCCTACGGTATCTAACTGGTGAAAAGTTGCCAGGTATTAAATTATGAACAAAAAAAAAACAAAAACAAAAACAAAAAATTAGCAATTCAGAAGGATACAATGTGTTTTCTGTATCAATGAAAATGATCTTCCCTCCAGGGTAGTCATTGGCCCCTGGGAGCTGTGTTGTGACACAAAGAGTGTGTGAAAGCTGGGTCTTCCCAGTTCTGAATTCTACACAAAAGCAAGAAAACACAAGCTGTCATAACATTCACACATGTGAACATGAAGAGATGATGAAAAAGATCACAGAAATGACCACGGTTGGTATGAACAATGTGATTTACAGATAAATATCAATTTATATCTTGTTTGTAATTAAAACTTGATCTTGTAAACAATTTAAAATGCTAATTACTGGTATTAAGTTTTTCATGCAAATGAATAGTTTCAATGAAAAAAGTACACTCCTAGCTGTATAGATCCCATCCATGGTTCTGATTTTATCTATCAGAAGCAAATCTTAAAGAGTTAGGCACTTCAACAAACACAAGATCAAACCCAGGATAGCAGTTATTTCAGAGGCGGCTCCATGGAAGGAAGGGGGAGGGAGGGGTCACAAATCATTCGCAAATATCAAAATTGTCATAAATCCTTTGCAAACTGTCACAATTTTCACATCAACCCTTACTTTAACCTTTAGTCCTTTTTTTGGGACACCATGCCACCCTCTCCCCAAAAGGAAAATCTGTTTTCAATTCCAAAACGACTTTTTCTACTAACTTTTTGGTTCATTTTCCAACACAAACCAGTCCCAAGCTATCAAAATTTTTATCAATCATTTGTAAACTATCAACATTAATATTGTGTGTTCCACATACTTTAAACCTCTAGTTCTATTTTTCCTCTAAATACATCAACCCCCAACCCCCAAACAACTTCTTTCAAAGCTACAGATAGGGGTTTTATTACAATTCTAATGCAAAATTTCTCACATAGTGTCTCCCCGTGCAGGTAATAAACTTCATGCCTGATGACCATTATAGAGATGATGTGGAATTAGTCCAGTGAGAAATATTGTCCCAACAGTAAAAGATGTGGGCATGTCCAACCTCTGGTTTGCAACTGTTGTCAACTGGCGTCCATGTGGAAATCTTATATTATGAGTAATGTTTGATGCATGAAGGCAGGCTACATGATTTTATTTATATTACTCATAATACACATGCATATTCAAAGTCATAAAGTGCATTCACATCAAACATGCATTATAATTAGACATTCTTTTTATTCCTCTGCCCCTTTGTTATGCCTTAACTCCTCACTCAGTCATTCGATCCCCATTGGAAGCTGTTTGTTTGGATTCTAGTTCAAAATGGCATCATGCCCATGAAACCCTCCCCCGATTCCCGCTTTACCCCTCACTTGTGCCTTCAACACTCAGTGAACCCCCTTTTCAAATCATACATCCTCTCCTGTATTTGGGTGTTACAACTGATGGGTAAGAGGCACACAAATGACTGGAAGGTCGCCAGAGACCCCCCAGATAACAAGATGCACCAGGATAACATAAGTGTGCAGTGTACACTAATAGTAAAGACAAGACATACCTCCAAATGCTTCAGTTATTGCCATGCTTTCAATTCCACCACCAAGAAGTTTGCTGGAAAGATAAACCACAAAGTCTGTTATTGGAACCAATAGCAGGACTTCCAACATACAGACCACAAGAATCGTCCAGATGGTACTGAACCTAAGGGTCTTTGTAGTCAGTAAAAAGCCTATCATTAAATCCACAAAAATTCATAACAACAAAGAAGGAGAACATGTAATTGGCACCCAACTACAGTTAAATGCAGCCAATACTTCATGCAATCAGAAATTGAAAAAAAAAGAAAAATGATTTCACCAATTTCCACCTGTTTTGTAAAAAGATATCTGATTTCTGTGGCCTACAAGTACACAAAAAAGTCCAGTTATTTACAAAATGATGCTAAGAGTTAAACTAGATACGAAATGTAAAAAAGTATGTCTTTCATTATTACCTCACTAAGACATATTTGAAAGAAGCTGCAGCATTTCCCTAGATGGCATGAAAATTAATAGTTATAACAAAGAACAAAATTTTGACACAAATATCTATAAATACAATGTACATGATGAATAGGAGTAAGATATTTGTTTACTTTATGAAATTGTTCTTCTGAAAACAATTATCAATGAAACATCAGAAGAGCAAAATTCCTTACTCAAGTTCTGTGCTTCCTGTTGTAATTCTAAAGCAGTTCTTCCTCTTCACTGCATAATTCAATGCAGTCACAAATCCATGATCCTGTGTAGGACAGAAAGCAACATTTGTGAATAATATAGAAGCTAATACAAATGCAAATTCTGTACACGTTGGTTGAACAGGAGCTTTATAAGTCATTTTTCCAAAGACTGCAATTTCATCTGTGAATGTTCATGTGCTCACCCAGTTTAATTCAAATGTGTGACTATATACTATAAAATTTATTATAACTCCAGTCAGTAATATGACAACAATATCACAGAAACCATTTTTCAGTCACTAGAACTGCTAAAATTGTATTAGCTGCATATTGGGACCAGAAATTTTATTTGCTTGAAGGGAAAAATGACTAGCCACATACATTTTTAACCTTCCACCCTACTGCAATGTCTTAGCATGAAGTAAACTACATACTAACTAAAAGCTATTATCATGATCAATTCATGTAAGCAAAACTACTTAGAACAGCAGCAGGCTTCCATTTTTGCCATATGCCAATTAATGGCTGTATGAAACCATCAATACAGTAAAAATGAAAGCCACAGGGCCCTGTGACGAATGAACTCTACTGTATGTAAGTACCTTATACACAACAACCTACAAGAGATGTGCTTCATAATTCCTTCCTGATGCATCTTCATATCTGCCTAATTGTGCTTTCTCCCTGCAGCCACCATCTGTGTCTCAGATAGGAAATCATATAAAATACTGTACTGCACTTGGAGTTATAATTTTCATTCACACTACTTCAAAAAAAAAAAAAAATCGAAGGGACACTGTGACAGAGAGCACTTGTGAAATTCATTACCTCCAACTTTCCTGCTGCTTCCTTGATTTTTTCCATTTTTGCTTCTGAGATTCCTTTTATGTCACACATTTTCTTTCTAGTGGTCATCTGAATTCCCTATAAAAGAAAAGACAACACCTTAATTATTTTTTATTTTTATGCAGATCTATAAGGGATTTCTTCAGGGTCTCCCTTGGGGTCGACTGTCTTGGGAAGGCAATAGTTAAAGTTTAACGTTTGAGGGTCAGGAAGCCAATTGGCTCATTAACAACCCTATACCAGAATGAATGTGGATGAACACCAGCCAGATTCGCCTTCTCTTTTCGACTGGTGCCCAGAGGTTAATGAGGCAGGGGTGTACTAATTGCTCCCAATCCTGCTCCCGGGACCATCATTTAACATCCCCATCCAGCGGACGTCAGTGTATCCCCAGTCTTCAGCCACTTTCCCAAAGACTGGGAGCTGCGGTGGCGGTTCCTTGCTCTGCACCACTGCTCAGCAGCTGAACCAAGCAAAGCTCACAACTTCCTGAGTCGGACAACTTCCTGAAACGGACAAACAGATACCCAATTACATTCGCCAATTTAAACCCCCTCAACATCACAGCTATGCTGAACAAGAAAGCTTTGGTCCCCACAAAATTTCCAAGTGGATCCACCGGGGTTTGATCCAGGACCTCTAGTGTGCAAGGCAGTACACTCAACCACCAAGCCAACTCCACCCTCAAATAGAAACTGGGAAAACATCTGCTTTACCAAATTTTTGTTTATGTTTTGTGCTTACATTCGAAGTGGTGCTATGTTTAATAAAGCTTTGAACTCTAAAAAGTTTCTTCAAAATTTGGTTTATACCAGAGACCCTGCTTTTTAACTGAGAAGTGCTAATGGAGGGTAGGGGGGGGGAGAGGGTTGGGGAGAGAGCTATGCTGGCTGTTTGAAAGAAAATACCTGCCATGAATCATTCCTTAAAATAATCCACACGTATGCTCTATGGTAAGTTTACACACCAAATGTACACAAGCACGAATCTCTAATCTTCCTTTAGGTCTATGAAGGGAATTAGTTACAGATTTCCTAAAAAAAAGCTTCTATCTGAAATTTCAATCATACTGTTCGTTGTAGTTTAAGTAAGAAGGATTGCAGCACACTGTAACAATATGCAAGGTGCCTTATGTTAGTTGTGATTATCAGCCCTTGAATTTTGAGGCTAGGGAGTGCAATCGCACGCCATCACTCACCTTAAATCACTGTGAGAGGTGTGATTTTTTGCACACCAAGATAAAGAATGGGAACTCTGGTAAATCTATTAATGTTTAATAAAATGGCACACCTACCACCCATCCTTAATTTTCTGAGGAGTTTGATTTGTAGCACACCTGGAAAATCTAAAACTCAGGGCCGAGGATTATTACAAGGTAGTTATTTTTATGTTTTAAAAAAGATGGTGCTAAGTTTTATAAGCAGTGCCAGGGTCATGCCGGTGAGCACTAATTAAATGATATTCTCCTAAACACTGATTTTCATAATCATCACAAGCAACATGCTCTAAGACAAGAATCTGATAGTAAATTGATCTTAGTGATAAGTAGCTAATGGAAATCTGTTGAAGATAATGCCTAATTGTAATTTAGCAGATGGTAGAAAAAGAAACATTTTGACCTCAGAACATCAAGTTTTTAAAAAAATTTTGATTAGGGAAAATGCAAAAAACTGCCATAAAGCTTTGCCACAAAAATTTTGATGAAGGTCATTGCAAAAATCTTAATATTTCTTGAACAGAGCAGTATGTGAAACAAACAGAGTTGAGTTTCTTGATCAGGGTAGGTGACAACAATACTTCTCCACAAATGTTAGTGTTCTAAGGATGAGATGATTGACATTCTGAACATCATCACGGTGCCTATAAGAACTAAAAATTCTCAGATAACAACTTGCTAACAGTATATGAGTTGGCTGTGTGTAATCTCTGAAAATGAAACCAGTTGTATTCGCTTACACTTTCATTACATCATTTCAGGAATATTCAATACACTACCTTTATTGTGCAGATTCCTGCAGATTTCAATTTTTTAATGTCAGCAACATTCTGAAAAAGAACCAAAAAGGAAATTAGCAATGAGCTTTAGATAATATGTGGCACATGCAGCATATAATGATATAAGGATATAATGTTATGAACTTGAGAACAATTACAGCTGAAATGTCTTCATCCATCCAGTGTCAAACTGAACTTTTTTCCATACCAAAGTACTATTGAAACTTGATCCTACCTGGAGGAACTGCACAGAAACAGCTGCTGCATATGGAAACTCAACATTTCAGGCATTCTAATGAAGGTCACATTACTGTATGTTCGAGATGGGCACTAAACTTCTACCACATACACTGTTGTGTGAGTTCTAGCAATAGAGAATATGTAGTTCACAATTGAATATATTTGTGACATTTGACTATAGTTCAGTCAATCCTTGCCGTATCTATTATCCACATCTGCCTTCCAAAGAAGCAAAATTTAATCAATTCAAGATGCAACTGAATAAAAAATGACACCAGCTCTCAGACTTGGATACCATTCCAACCTTTCCAAAAGCATGTGAGAACAATGCTGGCCTATCAGCATTCACTGAATGTAATAGATGAGGAATCCCACTGACCGCAAATATGCAGCTAGCTATATGCTTTCACTAAAATTACTTGTTAGTGAATTGGTGGACAAAATAGAGATGTAAAATTAAGTACTTATACTCCAAGGTTTATTTCACCTTCCAAGACTGACAGGAACCTTTCCTCATCACAATACTTACTATGCCATGGTTTTGAAGAAGACCAATATCTTGGAAGAAGGATTCCTATCAAAAATAACAGAAAAAAGTCATTGAACACCACAATTTAAAATGAAGATGACTGTTTAACTTGCACAGACATCTCCTCTCACATAATACTTCAAGAAAAAGTTCTGATGCACTAGCTCTATTGATTCATCTTTTGTGGATGTACAGGACCTTTTAAAGTTGTTTTCACTCAATCCAACAACTTAGAAAATTAATCTAGTTTTAAAACCAAGACAGGGTAGTTTAATACTATCTCCAACAAGTTATATAGGATACACTTTCACATTACTAGTTTATGGAGCTGAACATTCTAAAGTTTGCTATTGTAGCCCACTTATTGAGTCAGTGAAAACAAAGTACAAGAACATGCATACATATGCTTTTTACATTGTCTTCAACACTTAATTTTCCACAATTGACCTCTTTTTAAGATATAATAACTGAAAAAGGAAGACATTGTAAATGCACTTAAATAGAAATCAGACGTTGAATTTTGAGGCGTGTAAGTGCGATTGCACACCATCACTCACCTCAAATCACTGCGAGAAATGTGATTTTTTACACACCTAGATAAATAATGGGAACTCAGGTAAATCTATTTAAGTTTAATAAAACAACACTTGCCACCTACCACACTCCTTAATTTCCTGGGGGTGTGATTTGTGGTACACCTGAAAAATCTAAAACTCAAGGCCTGAGAAATGAATGATACACATACATGAGACATGCAGCTTATAAGCTTTAAATGGAGTAGGCTACAGCCTACTATATAATCTAGGAATATTTCAAACGGAATTACTTCATCATCCAACTCTTCTTCAACTTGTTCATCCATCTCCACGACCTGATCACTGCAACTCCTCTCCATTACTCTCTAAAGTATTTGCCACAGTGGTCCAAACTCTAAAGATTAGTTAACGTCTTCAGTCTTCAAAACAAAAAGACACTTCTAATTTACTTGATGTAGAGACAGCAAAAGCATTTATTTTTTTCTACTCATTTGACACACATTATTAGTCATTGAGCAGTCAATGTAGTTTTATGGCATGGACACCTACCTTGATTGAATTTGATAGTGTTAAGGCCATCCTATTAAATATGGGGCTAAATATTGCCATTTTGGCCATGGTAAAGTGACAAGCAACATACAGTGCTGATAACAAGCTTAATAGGTTATGCAAATTAGATAACAAACTGAACTGTATGAAAACAACCAATAGAACAAAGGATAGCATTCATGGAATGTAGCCAAAAATTCTTCACTCAAACTGCATTTTAAAGATAAAGCCTGCATCATTGGCCAAAAATGATGGAATGAACCAAGTGGTAGACAAACCAAGAATTGTTACAGAGCATAATACATTGTGATATTTTTTAATTCAATGGCTGTCATAACAACAACTTCCATCACAAGAATGTAGCTGATCAACAAGTCAGTTATGTTTGATTCACAATTGAACGTGAGAGGTTGGCCAGTAAAGTTGTCCTTTCCGGGAGTATGCATGGTGGGTGACCTTTAGGGATGTAGCTCTTTTGGGGAACAAAACTCCTTCGGGGGTAATGTTTGGTTTTGCCTCTTGGCTCTTCACCAAAGAGTTGATGGGACTTCTGAAAAGTGTTCATTTATTTTGTCTACAGGCATAAATGCATACATACATATACATATGTACATAATTAACTCAGAAACAATACATGATGTAGACCTAGGCTATATCTAGTAGAAAAAACAGGGAAAAAATTATATTTTTATCTTAGCTAGTAACTTAGGCCTATAGGCTAGGCCATTATGTATAGACACACATAGCCTAGGCCTATCTACTATTTGCAGAACTGCATATGGCCAATACTCATAATAATAGTGTGTTGGCTTTTCGATCTCCTGCCCAGCCTAATAATGCATGGTTTCATCATGTCCCATTTAGCCTAGACTCCTGCAGCCTAGGCCTAGGTTAATTAAGTGTAGGCCTAGGCCTAAGTGTAATCTCGATAAAAATCCCTCTGACTCAGGCCAAAAATTCTGCTAGCCCAAGTTTTGTTTTGTTTTGTTTTTTTTTTTTTTCTGATTGGAATTCGGATGTTTACAGGGGTCTATAGCCCTTACTCTGGTCTGAAAGCAAACTGTTTAACTCCCATGATACGGTCCTTTATCACTGAATAATTCCTAACCTAACGTTAGACCTAGGCTAATATAGACTTTACTGTGGGGCGGATGTTGGCTAGGCTACGTAACGTTAATGTCTAGCCTAACGTGGTGTTTGATAGAGCTAGGCCTACCATTGTTAGCACTAACGTTACTTCGAACGACAGCCCGGGTCTTGCAACTTGCAAAAATGTTTAAAGGAAAACCATAGCTTTTCTCTCACTTTCAATAGTTGACCATGCAGACATTGTGCACAAAATATAATTCTTACCAGTATTAGAGCTTGACAGGTGCGCTAATCTGTGTACGATTGACTCACCACGAAAACTTAACACTTTAACAGGTTTATAACGTCGACGCGACGTACGTTGCATGCATTGACAATATATTTAGTTAATTATTGACAACTTTATTTCTGACGTTTAATACGTACGTACATAATCCACAGAACTATTCTGTGACATAACCGCACCGTTGTACTGTACTACTTACTTAGTCTGGCTACGGGCCCGAAATAAAGGCTGTCACAGTGAAAGCTATGATTTCTTTTATTGAGCTCTAGCAAAAGTAGTGGTCACCGAGATGTCCTAGTCGTGGTCGGTATCTCTGAGTTATATTTTTTTCTCTTAGTGGTGGTCGGCGAAGGTGAGTACTGGCTAGAGCCGACTACCGCCGGCCACCGGGGCTACAACCGTGTGCATACCCATCAACTTCTAGATTAGCGCCAAAATCATCCGTTTTCTGTCTACGGGATTCCTTTTTGTTGATTTTTCATTTTCCGAAATCTTCCCGTTTTCATAGGCGTCACCAGGGGGAGGTCGAGGGGTGCGAACGACCCCCCCTTTGAGCTTCCTTTTTACAGAAACGTTTATACAGGATGTACCAAAAACTGAAAAAGGTTTCTTCTGTCATTGCAAAGTATAAATTTCTTTTAATATGTTGAATATAAATTTCACTGCAATAACAGATCGAGTCCCCAGAATTTCTATTTTCACTTCTTACCTTTTTTTAAACAGTTAAAGGTAAGGTGACATGTAGCTACACCTTTCCATATATAGTATTATAATCATATATCTAATACCACCACGTAAGAAATAATAGAGAAATATGAAAAGTACTTTTGATAAAATACCTTTAAAAGACTTCTTTTTTCAACGGAACAATCGTTTTATAGAAAGTAGATGTTCATCTCTTGGATTCTGTTAATTTTGTTGGGTAAACTGCCTCATGTCAGAATAGGATACATTAACATTAAAACGGACTGCTTGACATCTCAAAGTGACTTAAAGGTCATAAGCAGTCGCCCTAAACTTATTTTGAAACAATAGCTAAACGTCACAAATTTCTTCTTATTTCTCTTCTAAGTATCTTTCATGATATTTTAGGATATAAATATTTCATATGCAAGGTAAACCAAGTAGTTGTTCCTCGTAAATTTGCAATCGAGTGAGAAAAATACTGTCACAAGATTCTCAAGAGCTATTCAGAAAATAGGATAGTATACTATACAATTCTTTATTGGGGTGACTGCATTCTCCCTTTAAAATCTCAGTGAAAAAAGGGTGATGATATTGTTGTAGCAGTCGACTGTTCCGATGGTTTTAACATAACTTCACTTAGCAAAACCTGTA